>JANIJG010004465.1:0-12474 GCA_024611175.1 Megaceryle torquata | reverse complement strand
TGGGGGGCTGTGTGTGGCGCGGTGCTCGGGTGCGGGTGTGGGCGGGGGGGTGGCGGGCGGGGGCGCGGAGCACTTTGGTGGTCCCACTGACTGCTCTGCATCAAACCATGATTCTTGCAGGCTAACAACTCCTTCTTCAAAAATGCTTGTATGAAAACTGACTGGCAAGCCAATGCTCCTGTAGTATGTTGTGCAGGAAGTTTCAGCTGCACATGAACTGAAAAACAGTGTTCTTCCAAAACCTGGAATATGATTCACCACATAAGGCTCTAGCAAAGTTTTGGGCAAAGCTTCATGGGTCACTTTACATTCCTGCTTTACCTATTTTGATCATCTAGCTTGGAATCAAGTTGACAATGGCTGCTTTTGGGTGGGCAAAGCCTTAGATTAAAAGAAAAAAAGTACATCAGGTTACCAGGTAACACAGGGAAACCAAACATGATCGTTATTTTTAACAACCTCCTTGAGCCATAGCTGGAGATTGTATAGGTTCATAATAAGACATATGCTACACATGCAGATATCTCTGCTGCTTTTTTCCTGTCCCTGTAGTGTGGAAAGCAATCCACTACTGAACTCTACACTGAGAGTTGAGATTATTTTTCTCAGCCAAGTTATGGTGTGTGAAATGAATACACCAATTTACAAAAACAAAGCACAGCTTCTGCATTGTGAATTTGTTTTAAAACTCACCATCTCTAGCTTCTGATCGATGTCCCAGTTTAATCTGAAAATAAAGGTCTCATATTATACAAGGTTAAGCCATCTTCACAAATAGTAGGGAATATATTTTGTAGTGCTACTCTTCTAATACCAAAGAAGTTCCAGCACCATGAAGCACTTTACCAGCTAGGGTTGCTTTTGCATTGTAGTTTGTTGCTTTTGGTTTTTGTTTTGGGTTTTTTTCCTCCTTAAAAAAAAAAGTCTCTGCAGCATTATTTTTTATAAAACTTTAAAACCAGTCATTATGCCATGGAAAACAGATATAATGCAAAATGGCAGCATAAAATGATGTGTAGTCACAAAGCTTTATTATACCACTAACAAGCTTCTCCTCAGGGTGAAATGAAGGTGAAGTAATTGACAGTCCATCTTAGAACAACTTTAGTAAAATTAGCATACTCTGTAAACTTGAGCTGGCTTAGAGTCCTACCTCAATTGTCTTCTGCCCTGAAATTTTCAAGTCCAGAATCTTGCCATTGGTATTTCCAGATTATACAAGTTAAAAAAATATTGTCACAACAGGAATGCTTTTCACAACAGCTGTTACTAGTAGCAGCCATACAGAAAAAGTATTTTAATGCTAAGAGGAATTAGTGTATGAAATGAAATTATCACCAATAGGGTTCAACTTTAAGCAACCAAAGCACTGTAATGTGCATTTTTTATCCATCACAAAGCACAGTTAATCATCTATTTTTAATTAAAAAAAAAACCAAACTAACAACAAAACTTCTTGCAATCTCTTCAGATAGTATGAAGTGAAACATTTATGACAACATAAACACCTTCAACATTTGATTCAAACCGGTAAAGTTACAGATCTAAGATCACCTTTGTCAAATTTTATCAAAAGCCTACCATCAATTATGAAGAATTTAAGAGTAACATTCCTGAATTGAAGGAAATAGGGCACAGCAGGAGAAAGCATTTAAAAAGCAACACACAGACACAAAAGAAACCACTATCAAGGACTAATGAAGTCTGACATTTGAAATGTGCGGTTTGGTTTTAATAGATCTAACAAATGACCAAAATGTCAAGTTACAAATCAGGTAACTATTCCAAAACAAGACTGAATTAAAGCTCAGTAGCAAGACTGATGCTAGTCCCTCTTCCGGGAGGGGGGCGAGGAAAAGGGAGGAGCGTTAAAGGCAGGTGAACCACACCAATTAAAACCAGGTTAACCACATAATTTAAATCGAACGCTCTAGAGACAAAAATACCTATGTTCTCCAGTTACTCAGTAAGTCAGTTAAAAGAAAACCTCGTTAGGCGGCGGGTGAAGAGCAACCAGACCCTGGATCGCACAACGGGAAGAGATCCTGACGCTCACCTTTTTAATAGCCACGATCTGGTTGGTGGTCTTATCCCGTGCTTTATAGACGGTCGCGAACTAGGGAAAAAGAGGCTCGCGTGACTCACAGGGCTGACCAGCGGCGAGGCGCCTGACACTGGCCGCCTCCTCGCGGGCTCGGACGCTGCCGCGGCAGAGGCGGCCCCAGAGCCCAGCTTCTCAGGCTAGAGCTGCCCGCACCAGGCCCGCCTTTCGAAGCGCCGGGAAGAGGCCGCGACACCGCGCTGTCAGCACGCAGGAGAGGGACGTCCCAGCCCCTACAGCGGCGCAAACCCCACCGCCTCGTGCGGAAAGCGGGACGGCGCCGTGCCCGGCTGCAGGCAGCTCCTTGTCTCGCAAGGGGGCCCACACCGGGGCCGCTTGACCGCCCCTCACAGAGGGGACCCGGCGGGCGGGCCCGCCGCGCCTCCCCGCCTCGCCCTCCCGCGCCCCAGTGGCCGCTCACCTGCCCCTCCCCCAAGAAGTCGAGCTTCTCGTAGCGCTTGGCTCGCGCTCGAGCGTCCATGGCGGCGGGCGCGAGACGCGCGCCGGCCGCAAGGCGGCACAGCCGGCGGTGCGGCTTTAACACCGCCAGCAGCGGACACCGCGCCGCTTCCGTCCCGCGTGCTGGACCCGCCCCTGGCAACGTGCGGCGTCACCGCGCCCCGCCGGCTGCGCGCGCAGCCGGCAGCGCCCCGCTAGAGCCGCCTGGGGCTCCGCCCTCACGCCCAGTGAGGGGGCGGTGGCGCTCCCGTGAAGACGGGCGGGGTTGAGCTGGGGCTGTAGCCCGGGAGGCGGCTGCCCGGCGCGGCTCCCGGCGGTGGCGGCCCTCGCCCCGGGCCGCAGAGGCTCGCCGCCCCCGGACACGTAGGATGCTGTAATTAAGGCTACTCACTGCCGTTAAAAACTGAGCTCCCGGACCAGATCTGTTGTGTGTTTCTAACTGTTAACTGTTTTAGAAGACAGCCCTGTGGGTCCGGTAACACCTCAAATTATCCCAGAAGAACGTGTTTTGATTTTGCTCCCAACCTCCACAGCTTCAGTGTCCCTTTCCTGCCTGTACAATTATTCCTGATGAGACATCTGAATCCTTTCAAGTAGAAAAATAAAATGACTTGGTTAAATTATCAAGTTTGCAAATAGCTAATGAGAAAAATATCTTAATGGTGTGGACATCAGTATATTCAGATGCTAGTTAGCCATCAAAAGGAAACCCTTCCCCATGACAAATGAATACACCATGTGTTGTGTCAACTGTCTCACCCTTCATATGGGTTTTTATTAAAGCTATTAGTATACAATCACATTTAATATTAAAGAAATGCCTTTACTGTGAAAACAATACTTAATCCTTCAACAGTGGCCAACAACCTGTCTTCCACACTTATTCTGGACCGCCACGCTGTAAAAGAAAAAGAAGACAGTTAAAATATATTCCACTACAAAATGGGAAAAGGAGATCAGCTCTTCTTTTGCACTGCTGTAGACTAACAGACAGGCTTCCAGGTTTAAGTTCTGATTTATACATTGATTTTTTATCCATATAAGAACATGCACAGAGCGTCAAATATCAGCATCTACCAGTAGCAGGTCCACTTTTTTCAGGTGAGAATACAAGAAGATGAAAACCTGCAATCTACAATTACAGCTGCTCCCTCTTCTCCCACTCTGAAGAAATCTGACACTCCCTTCAGAAAGGTCTCAAACACAGCAGTAGTGAAAACAAGTTTCAGAATGATTTCCACTGACCAAACTCCAAAGTCCAAAGTATAAACAAAGCCAAAGTGAGCCATTACAATTCTTTATGAGAATTAGAAAGGTATTAAATTCATCATTTTCCCTGTAGAACTATTTTACAACTTGCCTCACTGTTAGGAAATTTATGCTAGAGGTCAAGAAATGTATTAATATGGGAAATAACTCATTTTTTTACTAATTATAATACTTTACCCACATGCATGAAGAAAAATCTATTTCCTCTACTAAGATGATGATGCTGTAGGTGTCCTCATCATTTAACAAAGCTATGCAAGCATCTTCATTTCAAACTCACACCCATCTCACAAGTTCTTCATATTCTGTCGTTCTCCATTTTTAAGTCTGGGAATTTACAGCTAAGAACTGTTACAGAACAAAGGCTATTTTCTCTTCCTTTTCAAGTACTATGTTGAATTTGCAAATACTTTCTCCAATATATGGTGAATGGAACTAAATCCAGTTGGCAGCTAGTCACTAGCAGTCCCCAGGACTCAGTTTTGGGGCCAGTCTTGTCTAGTATTTTTACTGATGATCTAGATGAGGGGATCAAGGGGATCCTCAGCAAGTTTGCAGATGACACCAAATTGAGCAGGAGTGTTGATCTGCTCAAGGGTAGGAAGGGTCTGTAGACGGATCTGGACAGGTTGGATTGATGGGATGATGTTTAACAAGGTCAAGTGCCAGGTCCTGCACTTGGGTCACAACAACCCTGGGCAATGTTACAGGCTTGGGGAAGAGTGTCTGGAAAGCTGCCCAGCAGAAAAAGACCTGGAGGTGCTGGTGGACAGCCAGCTGAACATGAGCCAGCAGTGTGCCCAGGGGGCCAAGAAGGCCAAAGGCATCCTGGCCTGTACCAGAATGAGTGCGTCCCACAGGAGTAGAGAAGTGATTGTGCCCCTGCACTCGGCACTGGTGAGGCCACAGCTTGAATACTGGGTGCTACAGTATAGAAAAGACATCGAATTGCTGGAGCAAGTTCAGAGAAGTGCAACTAAGCTGGTGAAGGGTCTGGAGAACAACTCTTATGAGAAGTGCCTGAGGGACCTGGGGTTGTTTAGTCTGCAGAAGAGGAGGCTGAGGGGAGACCTTATTGCTCTCTACAACCATCTGAAAGGAGGCTGTAGTGAGGTGGCTGTTGGTCTCTTCTCCCAGGTGATTAGTGACAGAACAAGAGGAAAGGGTCTTAAGCTGTGCCAGGGGAGGTTTAGGTTGGATATTAGGAAAAATTTTTTTACTGAGAGAGTAGTGAGGCATTGGAACAAGCTGCCCAAGAGGGTGGTAGAATCACCATCGCTGGAGGTGCTTAAAAAATGTCTAGATGTGGCACTTCAGGACATGGTTTAGTGTTTCTGATAATACTTAGTAGGCAGTTTTATGATATTGAAGGTCTTTTCCAACCTTAATGATTCTATGCTTCTATATTTATTTCAAGTATTATGTTTCCACTATTAGAAATACAAGAGTTGTTACTAATAAATAACGTATAAAAACTAGCTTGATAAATATTTTGGACTTCAATCACAGTAATAACCTTTGCTGGTGTAAGAGCAGACACCTGTGCTCCTGTACAGCACCTTCAAATTATACATTAAACAGCTGTTGCAAAACAGGTACTGACAGCGATTAACATAGGCTCTCCCACTAGCTATCTGCAAGCCTAAGTCCAGATCTCTCTACTCAGCCATACCACACCACAAGCTACCTTCTGCATGAAGAATCTGTAGCTTGGGTATTGTGCATCAAAGCTATGAAAGCTGATAGCACACCCTTACCATCACTTACAACGTAATACCGGATTGAAAACTTTTGACAGTTAAATGCTAGGTAAATATGAAAATTATGCATAAATTAAACTTACTTGAATATATTCAATCTCTTCATCTGACATAAGTTTCCTTCTGTATTTCTGAGGTAAGGTTCTTGTTAATTCAGAAGTGTCTGGTGTATCTTGTGCTCTACTAACAGGTGAGATGTTTTGAAAGGCTGGTGATCTACCTCCAGTGGACTCCCATGCTTTTGAAGCATGGAGAGATGGCACACTTGCTTGTAGAGATTCCTGTACTGAAACCCAGAGTGCAAAACCATTTACAAAGATATAACAAGACTAAAATTAATTAATGAGCTGGAAATACAAGTTACCAATTACTGAAAATTTTCTTCATTATAAAAAAATACTTTGAAGAATTAAGACACTCTACTTCTCACAACCCTCTATTGTATTGTAGTTAAATATAACAAAAGCATAGTGAAAAAAATCTGACAATGAAAGAAACCATGTTCTGAGTAGCAGAAATATTCATGTGGAAACAGTAGAGAAGTCAGCTTATATCCTAACAGAGGCTCTTCCACTGAGATACCGTACTTGCAGAAAAAGCATAATGTATCATAAATGTGTGCATGGAATCAGCTGTTTTAAAAGATAACCAAGATAAATTGCTGAGATCCACTGAGATGATGCTTTTTGCTCACTGCAACTGTAATGACAAACTAAAGCTCACCAGCGGTGAGGCACCACAACATGCAATGCGGCGTTGTACCCAATTTTAGTATTACAAAATCACATCACGGGAAGCTTTGCTAATGATGTGCAGAATGACCACCAAGTTATCGGGCCTCAGCACTTGATGAAATGCAGAGACCAAGGAGCACATGAGTGTACAAGGGAGGGCTGGGAGCTGGGCTTCAGGAATTCACATTAGAGGAGTTGCCTTTAGTTTGAGGACAGGAGAAGAGATGATGAATGGGCAGTGCTGTCAAAGTCAGCACTCTGAACTTCAGGTCTGTCCCGCCGTGGCTGATTTTACAGTGAAAGTACTCAATTAGCCCTGAGGCAGGATTAAGTCTCATGGCAATACATCTACTTCATAAGCACTAAGATGTCTCTATGTAAGGTTAAAACACCTGATAAAAGCAGAATGATTCCCCAGGAAGTCCCTCTCAGTGCTCTTGAAAAATGAGCAAGACAGATGTGTGCAACACCTAAAGAGCTGGGACGAGGGACAGATAGTTATAAAATAAGCAGCATCAAAACTGGATGAGTCAAAGAATGTGAAGAATTAAACTGACACAGTGTTGCTTGCCTCTCCTCCCTCCTGCCTCCAACAAGATAAATGAGGACAAGGAGACAATTTTAGACATAGTGAGTCTGAGTCAATGACAGGATTGAGACACCAAACACCTGCAGCAATGTGATCAAACCACCACTGGTAAGAAAAGAAGCACCATAATTGAGAGGCATATTCAGAACTTCTCAGTCAGAAGACTATCTGAAAGTCACAAGTTGATCATCTAGTTCAGGAACAATAGAATGTCGCAAACAGAGTGAGGAAGAATAGAGCTCATCAGAAGGACCATATTCTGAACAGGGGGCAAAGTATTTTTGTTTAAAGTATTAACACACCTTTTATATATATGTAAAAAAAAAAAAAAAAAAAAAAAGACAAAACAACTAAGAAACAGTTTCTTCAAGTTTGCTTCATAGACCACAGAAACATCTAGAGATTTGCCAAGGATTCTCGTTGCACATTTCATTATGAAGTGCAGTTGGAGCATACGTACTAGCCAATTAAAAACATCCTAAGTCAAGACTCAGAAATACCAGACTTCATGGTGCTGTTGCTTTAGCTCAGACACAGTCTCTACTACATTTTTCACTAATTTGGCTAGCCTTTCAAACAGCCACGTGCCTAAAAGTTTAGTCTTGACCTGCAGAGCAATCTGACCACATAGAAACAACAGCTGGGTACAGTGAAAGCTGCTGCTACAGCATTCAAGCAAGATGAGGGAGATTCCAATTTGCTAAAGAGATGACAGAACCTGATGAATGGGTAAAGGTAATGCACTTAAAAAACATAGTCACAAAAACCTTCTGATGCAGCTATAAACAACAGGTAATGTGTTTTCAAGCTTTTGAGAAAGCAGTTCACTGGCATGAGGGGTGCTGCATTTGGCTGAACTGTGCACAACATACAGATTTCTGACAGAAAGTTATCACAGAAAATCATTCCTGAACAGTTCACAGATAAGTCAGAAGTGGAAATGATGTGCACTGTAGATACTTTGCAACTTAAATGGATAAACTAAAGAAGCTAAATCACAAACATGATAATTCTGTGGCAAATAACATGGAATGGTATCACTTCTAAAGAAGTGAGAATGATATAACAGAGCTTCTTGAAAAATCTACTTTCTTTCCAAGTGCTTTACTGACTAGAAGGAGTATTAAAACAACATATCACTCATATAACTCTGATGTTTTAATGTAACAGTATTGGGAATCCTGTAAATATCAACACAGATATAAGCATAAAAATTAAAGATTGCAATGAATTTTTTTTTTCCTCAGCATTAGTTAGTAGCATAAGGAAATACTTCTTAAAATGTCCAGTGGGATGGCTGTCCCACCTATAATAATGGTTTTAAATACCACAGACATTGCACACCTCAGAGGAATATGAAACATAATTTCTGAAAATATTACCAAATACCTAACGCTGCTTCAAAGTGTCTTGGACACAATCATTTCAGGCAAATATTTGTATTTGGGAAAATGGGACTTTAAGAAGAAAAAAACCCACTGGAAATCTTTGTGGATTTGCCTCAGCCAAGAAATACAGACATGCATGTATTATGTGTATTGCCAGAGTGGTACAGGGAAGAGTCAAAGAGTTCAACAGCTATGTTTCAGAAATTCTGCTTGAAATCAGTTGAGTTGCATAGCTGAAACAGAAAAACTGTGTGCTGGTTCTTATATAAAATGGCTAATGAAAAGAAATGTGGGATAAGTTGTATCTATAGATGTAATACTTACTTTTAGGTCTGGGACTACTTTTTCTGTCTGGGAACTTAATTAATGGAGTATGTGGCTTGACTACCTAGAACAAGGCGAAGTAGGAGAAACAAGGAGGGTAAAATATATTTCTAGACACACGTTACCTTCACAATAATGAAAAGGAATATAGTAGGAATTAAGCAACCACTTCTGTACTGTTGCTTACTGCATCACCATTCTGGTACAGTTACTGTTGGTTACAGTTCTACGTTTACCCAAGGAGAAATTTTACCTTTAAAAGCACTTCTCCATTCTCACATCCAAAGCAGGTACAAGCATTCTCTTCCCTTTCTCACAGCAATCAGAGTGTGTGCATGTGCAGAAACAGCTACCACAGGCACATAAATGCAATTATAGTTTCAGCACACGGAATTGCTAGCTGTGCTCTGCCTGTATGTATTTGTTCGGCTGCCGGCCAAAACTGACGAGTTCCATTAAGACAAAAATTTACATTACAAAGCTTGGTAGTCGAAACCTCACAGGTTATTTTTGAAACACCCCCCGTCTCACCTTCACCTTGAAGAGGGATTCTTAGAAAGGAGCTGCCGGCGAGCGCCCCCTCCTCTTAAACAGCGCACAGAAACCTGCGGGTTTCCCCGTAGCATCCTTCAGTGCTACAGAACCTCGCGCCGGCAACAAGCGACAGCGGGCAGGCCCCCCCGAATGCCTCTTTCTCCGCGCCAAGGACACCGGCCTCCCGGCGGTGCAAAGGCCCCGGCCACATCAGGCCCCGGCCACATCAAGCCCCGACGCAAGGGCGCAAGGCGCAAAGGCCCGCCGCAAGCTCCCCGTCCCAGCCTCCCTTTCTCCCCCTCCCCCCCACCCCCTTCCCTCTCCGGGCGGTAGACCGAGTGCTGTTACCTGCACGACCCTAGTGGCGGCCGCCATCTTACTGCCCATGGTGACCCCCCAGCCGCCCACAGAGGGCCGGGCACCGCCCACAGCGGGAGGCACCGCCCACAGCGGGAGGCGCCGCCCACAGCGGGCCAAGAATAAAAAAGTGGGAACGCAGGAAAAGTCAAAAAACCAACCAACCAAAAAGCCCCAAAACCCAAATAACACAAAAAATTGAAACAAAACAAAAAAACCCAAACCACATGCTTCAGGGAAATCTCCACTTTATTTCCATTCAATTAAGAAAGTTTTAGTCCCATTTTTCCAAGCTGATATTTATGTAAATTAAAACCAAATATATCTTAACAGGTAACATGCTATGATATCATCCCTTTCCCTCAAAGAGAAGGCAAAAATGCAGTTGTCAGTGTAAAAACCCACATATTTAGAATACTGCTTTGGTGGTAGTATGAAGTCACCACTTCCCTTTTACCCGCATTTTCCCTAGTGCTTCCCTATTTTGCTACATGGAACAGCACCTACAGGTCACATCTACTGCTGGATGCTCTGTTTAACTAACAAGCATACAGCAGAGCCACAAGTGGCTGGTACAGCTAAGAGTATAAACTCTTCAGTATTTAAAATCATACTTTTTGGGTTTTTTTTAAATATTATTATTAGAACACCAAAGATTGACTTAACTAAGTTTTCCAGTTCCGATTTTCCATTGGGCAGGGTCATGGATCCTGTCAGAACTCCGGAGCCTGCTGGTGCTGAAGGGAAGAGGAGAGAAATGTCAGCGCCTAAAAGCTTCACCTATATATGTATTATTCTATCACTTTCTTTTTATCTTCTTGCACTCCCATTCTAACATGTCAGTCTAATGTTCAAGTAGCTCATTCTTACAGTACTTCCTACTCTTTTGGAAGCTTTATAACTTAAGGATATGAACTGTACATTCAAATATAAAGCAAAGTCAATATAGCTAGCACTTACAGAGTTGTTTGCTTTTAATGTCAATTTCTGTTCCTTCTCACATAGTTGTTGAAAGGAAAAAAAAAAAAAAAAAGATGTGTTTGCTAGAAAAATAAATAGATGCATTTGCTAGACTCTTGGCTCCAAAAAAAAAGTATTAAAAGATGCCAATTCAATCAAAAAAAAAAGCAGTTAAGGGCAGCTCTAGAAGCAGATTTTTTTTTTTTTTTTTAACATACTCACTTAAAGTAATTATTTCAGTAATGTTAACACCAGCAGAAACCATACCATTTGAACTACACATTTAGTTTCAAATGACTTCTGCAGCATTATTACTTTAAAGTTCAGGAGTTTCTGCTCCTGCTTATGTTGAGGTTGGCAGACCAGCACAACTGCAACAGCAGCTACAAACTGCTGGTTACTTGCTGATGTGCAATTACTGCTTTGCTGAGTGTTAGAATTTGTTTCATAGTTTCTAAGATCAGCCTAAGAAAGTAAACACAGTTGCATACATTAATATGAATCAACATTATGTTTTTATCAAGGCTATTAGGATGAAACAGAAGATCCACACTTTCCCTTATGCCAAAATAAAGGTCAGGGGTTGTTTTTGTCAGTTTTTTTGGTGGTGTGGATTTTTAGTTGTGGATTTTTTTTTTCCTTACCAACAGCAGCCTTTGGTTTTTTACAGTTACTATAGGAATAGTTGTTCTGTCCTTATTTCCCTCAGTTCCTCTAATGTTTCACATTTAAGTCTACCATTTCGAATCACAGAGGCATCAAGGAAGTCTAGCCACCCAAGAATGGCTAAGAATTGAAGCTCCTGAATTCTGATGTGTGGCAGGAACATCATGGAGATGTCAGCTGTATTTCTGACAAGTTAAATTTCTCCTGTTACACTTCATATGAAAGCACCTGTTAAAATCAGCCAGAAAATTAAGATAATTTTGAACACATTTGAAACTTTCAGTTCTTTTTCAAAGACATTAAGCTTGTACATGATTAATTAATGAAGACAGCAAAGCAGAGTCATGGCTTTGTTACAAGCCTGAAATATGTTCTTAGCTATTATAAATGCAGGTAATGAATTCAAGATGAAAAAACTCTTAAATACAAACAGTTCTCAGTAGTGTGACAAAGATTATGATCTCTAATCAAAGGCTGATTAATTTAGAGTCCAAATGTAGATCCACTCTGGGTATATGAGGTCTGGTCATAGCTAGCAGGTGGACAGTGGATCATTCAGTCAAAGCTAGGAGGAAGCTTTCTTTTAAAAAAAGGTGCAAATAAGTGATGTTGAAATATGTCACACTGAACTGTGTAAAGGCCATTCTTTTCTAGCTGTCCTTCCCCCAAGAACACCACACTGTGAGTCATCATCATTTTGGTTCGCTCCGTTTCTTAGGGCAACCAGAAGTTCGATCCTGCATAGTGTGGACAAGAAACATATAACTGATGAGAACTGATAGGAAACTGAGAGAAGTAGATTTAGATAAGTAACAGGAAAGACATTTCCAAGGTTCCACTGATGCCCATTTGCACACTGGAATTATATGTACACACCTTTTAAATATCATCCTTCTTTAATAATGGGGCTTAACTCTAAGAAAAAGAAAGGCCTATCAGTGATTATTGATGAGAGTGAGAATTCCTTTCTCTCCTGCTAGACATACTTGGACACCATTAATCCCAGAGTCTTCTGAATTGAAGCTGGGTAAAAGTGGGAATTCAAATGAACAGCCACGTAACATGGGAGACCTACCAACTAACACCTAACAGCTACCACCTTTTCACAGACATTTATAAAATGCTGTCAAGAAATGTGTTTGCTGATTTATACAGTCAAACTTTCCCAATTTTGTAGGAACCTTTGGATTTACACATATTAGCTTCCAATTTTAATTTTTTTCCTTCGTTCTCATCTGTGTTCCTATTGGCTCAATGTTACTAAAACCCCTCACGTTTGTAACACATAAAAACATACCCCCATACCACTTTCACATACTATTTTAATAATAGA
>JANIJG010004462.1:0-31648 GCA_024611175.1 Megaceryle torquata | reverse complement strand
ACTCTTGATGCCTTAACTCTGAGTCCATGTCCTTGCAGAAGGCAACAAATCCCTCTGCCTGGGTGTCCGAGGACAGGAGTGGTCCATGGTCTGGTCCTGTCTTTGTGTGAGCCTCCGGCTCTGGAAGACAAAGGAGGAGCAGCCACCATCTGCCACAGCATGGGCAGTCTCTGCATCCCTGCCTGGGCCCAGCAGCCCTGCCCTCTCGCCTCAGCCCTTGCTCACCCAGGTCCCTGCTCGCCTCCAGCCTGGCCCAGCTCACCAAGCACCCTTTTGGTGCCTGTCCTGGGCAGCCCCTGGCACCAGTGCCCCATGGCATGGCAACCACCACAGCAACATTCTATCTGCTGTGACACAGGCACCACATCACCAAGGGTTCCAGAGCTGAAGCAAGGCCTAGCCCTTGGCTGCCCAGGGAGAAAGAGCTGTGGCTCTTCTGACTTTTTAAACTCAGGGGGATGGACAAACCCTATAAATCTGGCCCATGGAGAAAATGGCCAACACAGAGAGTCCACTGTCCCTCCTGTCTGTCTGAGGACAGCCTCTCACCTGAGGCTGTGGTCACCTCACAACCCCTCACCTCCCCTTGTCCCCACCTTGCTTTCAAGGTTGGTGCAGAGTGAAGTGGAGCTCAGCAGGAGCCTGCAGACCACTAACTGTGGTGTCTGAACAGCAGGGAGCAATTCAGGTGTTTGGCACACTGGCCCAGTGCCACTTGGGTTCTCTTACAGCCCCATCTCCTACGGATAGCCATGGAACAGGCAGAGAGAGCACAGTGCCTGGGAAAAAGGCCCTAAATGTTTAATTTAATCCCAGCTGTCACTCCTCCAAGTCCACTGTCTCCACACATGGCTGGGTAGCTTCTACCTGGCTTCCCAAAGCAGGGCCCCAGGTGTCAGGAAACCGGCTGCGCAGGGTCACTCAAAGTGCTGCGAGGAACCTCACCTGGCCTGTAGCTGCTCCACCAGGAGAGGACAGGGCTGAGAGAGATGTGGCACCATGCTGGTCTGCTCTGCCTGGGGAGTCTCAGGCACTCAGCTATTGGCATAGCTTTATATACATAGAGCCTCACTATATGTGTACATGATGTGTTTGCAGAGTTGATGTTTAAGCATCATACAGATGTCTTACAGCAGTTGGGAACACTTTTCCTACAAGCCTGGCTGAGTTGGAGTTTTTCAGCCTGAGGAAGGGGGAAGCCTGAGGCTCCTGGGGGACCTTATGACCTACCATTATCTGACGTCAGGCTACAAGAAAGCTGTGGAAGGACTGTTTCAATGGCTTGTAATGATAGGATGACGGGTAATGTCTTCAAACTGGCAGTAGGTAAATTTTGAACAGAAATTTGGAAGAACTTCTTCCCTATGAGGGTAGTGAGACACTGGAACAAGTTGCCCAGGGAAGTTGTGGATGCTCCATCACTTGAAGTGTTAAGAATAGGTTGAGTGGGGCCTTGTACAACCTTGTCTAGTGGGATGTGTCCCTGTCTTACTCCAAGCAGCAATTTTAGCTGAGAGAGTTGTATTCTGAGGACCTCCCTAACATACCTTGCATACCAATAGCTACAGGAAGAAACAAGGAACTTCATTTCTTACATACATAGAGATTTTCAAGGTCCAATTCAAGGGCAAAATAAACTGTATTACTTTTGCACAACCAAAGTACTCCACAGATGTTCGTCCATTACACAGAATTCTACAGGACTGTATGACAGAAATTTACTTCTTTAAAGAGCTAGAAAGAGGTATTAATTATTATTGTGTTTGTAAATACTTGTGAAAGTTGCATTTCCTTTTTTTTTTTCTTTTAAAGGATTTATCTGTGGATACAGCCTAATGGTTATGCAAAGCTACTTTTTCTGCATAGTAACCTCACTCTACAGAACCTCTCTCAGCCTTTACATGATCCCATACTAAACACTTGCTGCGCTTTGTGCATGTCTTGCATTAACACAATTCCAAGTGAACTTTAAGAATATTGCCCCAAGTGTATTGCTGTATCTGTGATTTTAGGTATACCTAAAGATAGTATTCCCAGATTGCTTTTGAAAATAGTATTTTAAAATCTTAGCCCTACTGCCAAGTTTCTGACATTGGCTTCTTGGAGTGTGTAGCAGGACTCTTTGTTAATCCTCACTTATTTTCCAGGATATATTGTGCAAGGAGACAGTACTAAAGACAGATGGGCTGTTATCCCATTAAGAGATTCTGTGGATCAGAACTTAGGTGTGAGTCTAATTGTTAATGAGATTACATCTTAGTTTAAAAAACACAAACAGATAAACAGTGCTGCTGTACTGCAGTATCTGCAAGATGTTTGTTAAATGCCTATCCTTAAACAGCAGCTGACCATTCACTGCAACTTTTCTGTTAGATTTACATAAAAGCTAACTTCCTAAGCTGCAGCACTGCTTAAATTCCAAATCTTCCTTCTCTAATAAAATTGAAAATAATTTATTACTTTAGGATTCTAAAACAAAGCACATTCTCCTTGAAGTCAAAAATAGGAGAGTAGGGAAATTATTATTTCTAATGTGGTCATAACAGTTGGTTGCACTGGTGGCAGACATAATAAAGGCCCCTGGTAGAAGGCAACACAGTTGTGTTAAACCTAATTAATTTCTTTTGTAATACACTGATATTAAAAAAAAATAAACTATGAATTAAAAATGTGCAGAGAATGGAACATGAGGAAAAGCCATTATTTCAAAGCAAAAACTTAAATTTTGTTTCAGGTTATCGTGTCTCATTTTTAAAAAATAATTTTAAAATGATTGTTTGAAGTCAAAACATCTATTTAATATCTTTGGAATAAGAAGAAAACAGTGAGATAAAGTTATCTAATCATGTTTTATCAGAACTAATTAATAAATACTTTTGAAATGGAAACTATGTGCACTGGAGACCTGTTCCCAGAATTAGTATAGCATCTCCAGGCTGCAGTCACTATGACTGAGGTACAATCCAGAAAAACTCAGCTTCCATGACACAGCTCAAAGACCTCCAGTTGTTCAGCAGTGATGCTCTGCATCTCTGTGCACACTGCAAGGCTTGGGCAAGTGGCCAGAAAAAAACAACACTGGTGCTTAGTCTGCAGTAATCTTTGCACTGCTGCACCCCTGGTGCAGTCCTGCCACCAGTGTTGATAATATTGCCAAACTTTGCCGTGAGCAATAGAAGAGTAGAAGAGAATAGTTACATGTAAATTTTTATGTCCTTTACAGACTACTCTCTAAAATTTCAGTTAATATCAGTTGCTCACCTTCTGTGTGTTGGTGGGTCATAAAGCATGGACTCAATGATTTCTAAACACACACCTGTGCAACTCTTGTTCATGCTGATGAGTACATGCAAAATTCAATTCAACAGAGTGATGTAAAAAGTTCTTCTAAAACCAAATAAGCAATATTAAATAATGCAACCATATAAGCCACCCTCTGAGAACATGATATGTTTTTGTGTTCGGAAATTCTATCTATTCCCAACCATATCTTACTGGTACTACATTGTTATGTAAAACCATGACCACTTCCTTGTTTATGAAATATGTTGTATATTGCATGGAAATATTTCCAGTTGAAACCCCCTAGAGCTAACTCAGCAAAATCAAAGTAACTTGGGGCTTTCTGAACTGCCAAAAAGGCAGTTTCAGCCCACAAATTAAATCTATTGAAGTTGGTGAAATCTAGTCCTGCTTCACTTAGATTTGAAGTGGCTGGTGTAATAATTTTCCTCTCAAATTAGCTATGGAGCATTGGTGTGTCACATTTCCATTACACATAGATGTTCAGGAAACTTTTGTTGGAAGCATCACTTCCCAATTCTGACAGATCAAACTGGTCAGAAGTGGATTGTCTTGTGTGTGTGTGTGCTATGTGGCTGGGGACAGCTGTAATGCATCTTCTTCTGAGGTCCAGCATGACATCTCTAACAAACGTGCAGGAGAGGAAGAGCTGTCCAGTGGTTTCGTATCTCACGTAGATTTGTACAGTTGGGAAACTTGCTTCCCTCTTCCTATCAGCCACCAAAATACTATCAAGGGGTTACCTCATTGCAAAGGAAAAGTGCCAACATTTTTGGACATTCTGAATCTTCACCCTCTCTGTAGCCTGTTAGGCACTGGCATATGGAAACATCCAAACACTGAAAATTCAGACCAGATAACTTTGTTTACATGATGAACGCTACCACCAAAAAGTTGTCAGACACTGTCTGACACTTCCTTTTATTTCTCTGTGCCTTGCTACGCCTCACCATTTCTAAATCCACAAAGATGTTGCTTAATGTAGTGTGGCAATCTTTATTTCTCACTGCAATATAACAAAAAAGAGCTTACTTAAAACAATTACAGCCAACTTCACATCTGTTTCAAACTGTAGCCCAAGCGATGCACGCATAGGCCTGGGCTGCAATCCAACCTATACGTGAGCACTTCCCTGCCTTCCAGCTGGCATTTCATAGCAGCAGAAGCTTAGCAATTAGTATATACTGCTTCTGCTGTAGTTAAGGCAGCCACTATTTCAGGGATGCCAGAAAATTCAGGAAGGAACCATTATAAAATATAAGCTAGAAGAGCCTAAATTAAATGTCTTGTCAATAATTAGGAACCAATTTCTGTAAGGATGAAATCTTAAGCATGTTTGGACAACTGGGCCCTTGTTTTTTACTTTCAAAGGGCAAAATTTAACCAAAACAATGGTAGAACTTGACTGGAATTATCACTGGTGAACTCAAACTACACTAACACAAATCAAATAAAATCTTTGAGGTAAAGAAGGCCAAAGCATGCAAGAAACATGTGAACAAAGTAGTAACTGGGAATAAGGGGATTTTCTCTCTCGCATTGGTAACATTAATATTAGAAAACAAGTTCTTGGTTTAATTGCACTAAGGAATATTGAGCAACTATAGATGATGTACTTAAATGGAAAAAAATATTTAATATCATGATCGCAGGAACATCCTAGTTAAAAGACAAGCACTGTGCAAAGTGTAAGGACAGTATTTATTTATAGGACAGCAACATAATTAGGTTGGGACAAAAGTTTAATTAACACAGTACCCAGAACAATGAAACTGAAGCCTTACATGCTAGTACACTAACTGACCCACCCAACCTTTTAAATTAACAGAAAAACAACATTCTGTTATTAAACAAGGACTATGAACCTATTCCCTCATGAATGGTGATCCTTTAGGAAGTTCAAATGAGCATCAAAAAAACAAAATACCAAATGAAACTGTTTTGAAGCTTATTCACTGCTTACAAATAGCTACTGACACTTAAGATGCTTCCCCCTGCCTTTAGAAATAATTGATTTTTCCATTGAGATATGCATCATGCTCACTATGTTGCAAAATTATGTAAAGACGCACCACAAACTGTAACACCCTACACTGTTGAAGTCATAAGCATTTAATTTAATCATTATACATTGTAATGAACTTCAGTACAGCATACACTCAGTTGTACATCCCAGGCACAGCACTATCCTTGTGCGATTTTATATGCGACCTATAATCTCAGTTCCATAAACAATTAAAAAAACCCCCCAAAAACCAATAAAACAAAAAAGTCAGAAGCACTTGTAAAGGGCAGGCATTGGCACAAATATCCTAGTGGTTTACTCAAGTATAAGAAGTAATTACTGTCTACCCATGAATATTGGTAGGTTTGGCATCTCCACTTCTACAAGCACATTCTTCCACAGTATTCATTCTGTACAACAACATTCACTGTACCAGAGGAAAAAAATTCCCCAAACCCCAGACCATATAATTATAAGTCAATAGGTCTTGAATAAGCCTACTGTTCAGGAAGGGAACAGCATTCCACTATCAAAACTTTAAACTGGCTCCTAAACCAGAACCATTCAAATGCAGAAAACCCACTACTAGGAGAGATTTGCACAGAACTGAAATGTGAGCAGCCACCTCCACTGCCCCCAAAATGTACATATGCTATAGGAACGCTGAGAATTGAACCTCTTTCTAATTCTCATTTCACCTTCAAACTCTTTCCAGGCAGCATCCACCAGGTTGAACACCAGATAGGAGGCATTTATAGATGTAGTTTATATATAAAACAACAAAACCTCAAACTATTAGACAAAAGCAGAACTCCGAAGCAAGTGCTAGGCATACACACAGAGGATCTTCTTTTTGTATAACTAATTTTCCTGTTCCTATTGTTACTGTAATTTTCAAAAACTTATTTACATTTCTCATGGTTTAATAATGATTTATTTCAGATGTCTTCTGAAGCATTCATTCAGGTGTCCTAACACTTTCTCACTGTTCAATGTGGAGTTTGTTGAGCAGCCAGATGAGGACGCAATATTAGCTGTTGAAGTTCATAATCTTTCTTTTTAAGTTTTAATTATTGAGAGGCATTAAGACATAAGATAATATTTCCTCTTTCACTAAAAAATTGACTTAGAATTGACTGATTTTGCAAAAAATAATTTCACATTAAACCTGTAATAATTAGCAGGCTACAAGTCACATCTACCATTTCATTTTAAATTACTACAATAGACACACAGTAAGCCTTCCTGAAATATTCTAACATCATAAAAATAAAGAATAATCAGTGCTATCATGAGAATAAAAAAAAATAAACTAGCAATACTATGTTCTAGCCCTTTAATTTGCCATCATAAAATGAACAGTGAAAATACTTAAATTCTGAAAACAGTAAAGAAAAATCTCAGTTGCACATTAGCTAGAATTTAAATCAACCAAAATTACCTTTAAATCATTTTATAATTAGCACTAATTCAATATTGAGCTGATAAAGATACATACATGAACAAAAACCCTGAAACATGGACTGATTTTTTTTTTTAATTGCCAAAGTTAGGAAAGAAGTTTAATTTAGTAACCTAAAAAAAAATAAATTGTTGCATGCATCTTTATCAATAGGCATTGTTTCTAGAGGAACAGAACACAACCATAACATTTTAATAACTTATAAAGTAGTAAGGCATTAAATACAAATATGTTGGAACCAACTTGGATTAAGACATAGTACTTGTCTTATTAAGAGAAACATTTGTCTACTGTAAAACTTATAAACCAGCCAAATTCAGTAACTTACATATTCTGTTGTTGTTATGGTCAGTTACTACTGAGGTTTAAAATAAAAAGCTAAGGAGAACTCCATGTATAAGGATTGCCATACTCTGGTTAGCTAAAATAAAAACAGAAGCAAGATTCAAGCTAAGAGTCTGGATGAAGTGACAAAATAATTAAGAGAAACTAATTTCATTTTGGTGACAAGCCTGGTAGTGGTTTAAAAGTAAAAATTAAGACAACATCATCTTACAGTACACATTTGTCTTTAATATGCCTACCTAACATTAGAGTGTCCTTTCCCCCAGAGTCAAAGAATTACAGAAGGATAATACAGAAGACAGGGGTAAAGAGATGTAACAGAACTGCTGCCATTACTTGTAAAGACACAAGATGCATGGTTTGCATCTCTCTAAGTGTCCTACTGACTCAGGAAAGCTATGGGAACTTCATTATCAAAAGAAGTGGAACTGTGGAGACATCAAACAGGGCACTGTCCTAGGTCTGAGAGAGTCTTGATGATCTTTGGAGAAGGACTATCCTCAGGGAGGTATGGCACTGGATCTCAACAACTAGTAAGTGTCAAGAGTGGAACAAGCTGTATCTGCAAGGAAAATAGTGTCACTAACTCAAACATATGACGGGACACTGTTTTTGATCATTTCTGAAACAGGGTCTTCAGAGCCTATGAAAGAGTACACCAGAGAACACCAAGATGGGTGACCTAAGAGATATGCTGGGAAGGAAAGCAGCCCGTGAGAGAAAAAGCTCATTGTCTTTTCATTCACATGCACTGCATCATGTTGTTCTAACAGTGTTTATCCAATGAACAATTAATGAAGTTAAATACTAGGACCATTGTGTTCTATCAGCACCTAGTAACATGAGATATCATCAAGAATCGTGTTTGCTGTTGCTCCTAGCTGAGATCAAGTTCTATTTGCTGTACATGCACACAGAAGCAAAGAAATCATTCAGTAGAATTGTTAGAAATTAGACTGATCCATATTGCTGGAATTAAGTCTTTCAGTGATTTTAAGAACAATTATACATACACAAAAGAGAAAACTAAAAGAGGCATCATGACAAAACATTTCTGCCCTATTACATACTGGTTTATTCATCATACTTAACCAAGCTAAACCTATACAAGTTTGTACATATCACATTGAAAGAACTGTTCACTAGCTTAAAAAAAAAATAAACAAAACAACAGAAACATTAAAAGTATGGTCCCTTCTGCAATTTTTGTGCAGTCAGTATCAATATATCAGCTCAAAGCCTTTGAGATATGAGAAAACTTTAACAATGAAAAAACAGACCACAGTGCCCTCTCTTGGGCCACTTGCAATTGGTACCAAGTTTGTATCCATAGTGATTTAAAATGTAAAATTCAAATTCTACTATATAGAAATGTGAAATTACAGCCATTAGAAAAGAATTAGATGTTTAAACAGTAAAGACAAATTGAATCAAAACCACATATACAGTTAAAGACACAGGTAAAGTTATATGACTGTTAAAATCAAGATCACATTTTTACATAGGAGAAATATTACATTCCAATCTACCAATATGGCTTTTTCCATGAACAGATTGGTGTTTTCAGATTTTAAACCCAAACCTGTTAGTTGTCTAAGAAAACTTGAAAAAAATAGTTAAATTAGGAAGAAAATAGCATGAAATTAAAGTGAGATGCAAGTGAGGTTTGTAACATTAAGGTAGACACCACTATGAATCAGTTTTGGAAGACATTTCACCTTCAATTTTATTATTATTTGTCATAACCGTGGCAGCATATTTCACCAGTGAACTTTCACCTTAGAATACTGAAAAATAAGGTGTCCCTTTTTAAAAACTCTATATACTGAAATGCACCTGATCAAAGGAAAACTAAAGTTCAAAGATTAAAGAAAGCATTTAGCTGAACTCTGTTTTGACTTGTGGACATGCACAAAAGAAAAAAAAAACCCAAAAACCAGCTTTTGGCACTCATCCACAGTAAGCTGTAAGGTGATTTAATAAAAAGACAGCTAATAAAAGTGATCAGCTTACAATGAAACTGTACAAGCTATTAGTTCACATTTAAACAATAAATTTGATTGTAGTTTTGAGCACAATAACATAACTTACAATCCTACTGTATTCAAATTTGAAAAACTATATTGATTTTAAGAAGTTAAATACATTCATTCCCAGTCAAAGTTTCACAGTAACTGATGATTTTCAATCACACACACAACCAAATTATAAATCCCTGAAACATGGATTTATTATAGGAATACTGATAAAACCTTAACAGAGAAACAAATGATACATCACATAGTGTCTTACATCTGAATGGTAAGTAGTTGACCACCTTGGATTGGTAGATGCATCACTCCTACAGTTAAGACTAATACCATCCTCTAGAACCAATTAGCTTAAACTGAATTCACAACAGTTTGCAGTTAATTAAATTTTAAAAATCATCTTTTTTAGTCACACTATGAAATATTCATCTTCTAACTGGTATTTTAAAACTTCTCGAAAGAGAATTTCCCAGTTATAATGGGGACTAAACATACTAAACAAGGAGAGTCATTATAGTGAATTTGAGAAAGTAATTTCAGAAACAGTGCCCCTGCAGAGATTTCATGTACAGCAGTACTTCCCTTGTCATGTTAATTGGTGTATGTTAGGACCTTACTCTAGTGTCAAGAGTACTGAGATCTTCTGATAATCTCATTCTGGCACTAATTCGTGGGGTAGGGCAATTTTGAAATGAAAGGCACCCTGTTATGAATGAAATCAGAATTATCAGCAATGCAAATAACGCAAATGGACAACTATCTTGTAACATATTGAAGTGAACTGCTGTAGCCTACATGAGGTCTAAAATTGCCTTCTTCCCTTAAAAAAAGGTAGAAAAATATATAGAACAGCTGTAGTGCATGTGTTTGCATATGCATACAGACACTAGCTACCATACAAGCCAAGATTTTCCAAGTATCTCAATTGTTGTTTGTGTTTGGCTTCCCCTACCCTCAATGCTTTTTTTTTTTTTTTTTGCTTAGAAGCTTAGTTCTGCCCAAGGTTCAACTGCACTATCAGGTGACTTGCAGAACAGCCCATGGACCACCACTGCATTGCCTCCTGTAGCCCACAGCACGACAGCAAGCAGGTCTGGAAAGTTGCAAGAGTGGTCCTCTTCGGTAGAACAACAGCACAGGCACACACTATGACTTTGTCCCACTTATTATTTCTCCTCACACATTTTTTCCCCCCTCCCTGGCCTCCTTGTAAAAAAACAGAAAGGGGAAAAAAAAAAAAAAGAAAAAAATGGTTTCCTTAAATATAGGAAAACTGATGCTTGTTAGTCTGAATAATGGATGTGCAAAATAGAAGTTATTTCCCTGAGGCAAAGGTCTTCAAGTCATGCCTAGCTTACATTGTCTACTCTTACTTTAAGCCATTGAAATATTTGGCAAAATGAGGCCTTGATCACTGACTGAGTCTCATGGAGTTATCCCAGTCTACATAATGTATTTATTATATAAAGTAGAAGTTAAAAATGCTTCATTCTCTTATTCTATTTTGGTTCTTCACATTCACTCATGAAAATCCCTTTCCTTCTCAAGCATGTCACTGGGCCTCCTGAGAAGGAAGGTGAGTGACAAACTTCTACTCTTTTTAGAAGTTGTCATGAATACTGAGCACCTAAAAGGGCAATGGCAGTAGTTACTGGACTCAGTACATGGAGTAACAGGGTAAAAAATAGCCTGTTATATACAGGTCAAAGGTAGGTGACTTAATAGCCTCTTACATTATGAAAAGCATTTAGGAGATAAAAAAAAAATCATGTTGTGAATGTTTCCAGTTCAAAACACCTAAGAAGTAAAGCTTGAAACCAAGTCTTTACAGCTTTCCTGTTTAAAATATAAATTGTACTTTTCTACAAACCAATCCAAAGTCTAAATTGTAGTAAAAATTTGAATCTGCCTTACTGTACCAAAGAGCATCTGTGTTGATCATCTGAAATACTGGCTGAAAAGAAATTGCCCTTCCTCATATAGAGCCATATGCTCTACACCATTCTGCTTCAAGAGGGCCTGCCATTAAATGCCATGCCACTGGGTGGGTACTGAACAAAGGAAAAAAAAGGAAGAGTTTAAGGCCTTTATCTCCACAAGGAGCTGAAAACTGTGGCACAACCCATGACCAATACTTAATATGCAAATTAGCACATTCCTACCCAGGGCTCCAAAACCAGTCATTCTTTCTAACATTTGTCACATGAGACAATTATACGATCAGCAAGCAACAGTGCCAGTTAAGCATTTTTAAGGTCTTCAAAAATTCACAGCAAAGGGCACTTCTGAGAAAGATAATCTTTAAGATTTGGTTTTAAAAATAGACACCACACTCACATTCAAGGGACATTCTTCACTTTTAGGCCTTTGTCACAAATCTGAATCTTTATTGTTCTGAAATAAATGCTATAAACATAAGACTCAAAACAAGAACTCCAACTTTCAGAAGAGATGTGGTTCAATGCCCATATCACGTGTAACAAGAAAATTTCCTTAAAAAAGGAAAAAAAATTACTGTAAAGTCTTAAGAATGAAAATGCAATCCTTTTTCTCATTAGTTTGTGTACAGGCGGGGTACCAGAAAAACTTTTGCATTTTCCTTTGAATTCTTGCTATGATGCTTGACGGACTTTTTGCCATTCAACGAACTCATCCAGAAGTACAGGCCCTGCAAACGGATGAAATTTGGAGTTATATTTGCCAATATCTTTCAAACATCTCTCAAAGTATGAAGGTTAGAACATCTGACAGGTGCACTGAACCGAAGGGAAAGAATAAAAATAAGTCTTTATTGTAAACTGGCACAGCTAATTCCTTCTTCCTACAGCTTTCAAAATTGCACATCATTAGAACATAGACCAAAATAGGATACCTAATGCAAGTCAATCATGGTATGACTATCAGGCAGGTGCAGCGCATCAGCAGTGAGGCTCCCTGACAGTTAAACTAGAGTTTATTATGTATTAGTGCAAAATTAGTTTGCTGTTTGTAATTGTCTACAGTGGCTCTATAAAGTCTATAGTTTAATGTAGCAAGCAGCTTTACTAGATCCTCAACTGAATGTAAGTTGGCTCAAGTACACCATCATACCCCTGACATACTACTACCATAAACATTTTACTAGTTTGAAGATGGATGGCTATCAGGACAGTTTTTCTATGTACTGTTGGAGAATATTTTATACCCTATTGTTTCTGTCATAGAAATTTATTTTATGAAAATTGAAAGTATTGAAAAAAATAGCTGAAAAAGCAAAATATTATGAATACTTACATGCACCATCTTCATCATAGTTGCTAAGATCTGCATGGACAGTTCTGCTGAACTCTAGGACATTGTACCACTGATCCTTGTTCATAACTCTATACTTTGATTGCTAGGGAAAATAATTTCAGAACATTAAAATGTCAAGCGACATTTGGTAATGCTGCATCTCATTTCTCTCCTTTTATCTTCAATCAGTTCCTAACAATTTCATAGGTAACAATGGCTACTATTTCCTTGCTTTTTTTATTTAAAAACTACACATGTACATATTTCATGGTTCTGAAAATACATAAAATGGTTTATTGAAAGACCAGAGAAAAATCAAAATATCAGGGCACCAGGAAGTCACCAAGCTTCAAAAACTGGTAAATTTTCATCTTGCTCTGAAGTGGGGAACACCTAGCTCAGGTGTATTTCCGGAAAAAAAACCAAACCAAACCAAAACCCAAAACAAAACACACACACAAAATCAATCATCTTTTTTTTCTCCAGGGTACAATATCATATGATCCTAAGGACATCTACTTTGCAACGTTAGTACTGATTTGAAGCCAGGGAGTAGTCTCAAGCCCAGCATGCCCCACAACCTACAAACATCCACATTACTAAGTCACTTGCAGATGATGAAAATCTTTCAGAGATTGTAAAGAGCTCAAGGTACCTACATACTCTATCTGCACAAAGCAAACTTGAAATTCAACACAGATGCAGCTGAAGAGACTACTGGGGCTCTATTACTTAATTTTGTTTACCTTTAGGGTCTAATTAAGACAGAATTTTAGTTGCCTTTGATAAGAAAATGGGGGGGGGGGGTCAAAGGGAGGGAAAGAAGGATCTATGATATATACAAGAACATCACTGTTTCATAAGCACATCAAGAGAAGAGGAGCAAAATGGATATATTCTGGAGCAGAGCAACACAAACCCTGAAATCTCAGAGAATAGCCTAACTACTATGCCATCATTCAGAAAGTCAAGGAAACTTGTACCTCCAGGTATTGATAAAATACTGAAAACAGTGGCCAAGTTCTTCCAAGTAGAAGAGCTAACATGGATTTTGCAGTATCAATATCAAGACTTCGCTGGTCTTTATCCTAAGGTTGAATAAAGAAAGCAGAAAAAAACCCACTCAAGTACAAGCTTGTTGAATAATTAAAATAAGAACTTCTCTAACATTCCAGTAGTCTTACCCTTGCAAAATCAAAGGCATATCTGTAGATATTCTTAAAGGATGAAATGTCATTCAATTGTGACCGCAAGAAGTCAAATTTACTCTGTAATTTTTCTGTACAGTCACACCTTAAAACAAAGAAAAACAAGCGATGTTAGAAGTTCAAAACAATTTCATTCTGACAGTGAAAAAAATGCCAGCAAATGTAAAAAAATTAAAATCACCAAAATGCAATCATCTGATGTATGGAAGTAATAGTGTGAAAGTGACTTAAAGAACACTGAATATGTTTAACATTTTCAGCTTACTGAAATGATGAATGCCTGGCTTCTTTACGCGAGTTTAAAAAAAAAAATATCAGCAACATAGTATAAAAATCTCTGCTTTATTTCTCAAATAGTAGTTGTCTTATGCTGAACTCTGCAATTTATGTTCATAACCAGCACTATCTTATCTTTCAATCACTATGAAAGTTTGGAGAAAATGGTATTCAGTGTTCATTAAGGTGGTGAAATCTAGCTTTAAAGAAATCCATATCTCTTTGGAAAAAAACCCCCAAAAAACAACAAAACAAAACCAACCAACCAAACCCTAAACATACACTTCAGGACTATATATTTATGAGTAGGATTGAGCTGGCACTCTGCAAAACATATTAGTCTGCTCATGCTTTGTGACTGATAAATGCAAGCACTGATAAACCTATCACCTGAATTAGTCAGCAGCTATTCAACTGAAAACTCATAGGCTGTACAAGAATATACAGATCTGCTAGTTCATAGGATAACGCTTTGGCACAAATAACCCTTTGGCAGAGAAGGTCGCCACATATTTTAATTAGCAAGGACTTTTGTTTCCAAATAGAAAATGGGTTAAATTCACCAACAGCAGATGAGAATGTAATTTACACACACTAATATTCCAGAAAAGACTGACTCAAAGAACAGCTGTTATATCACAATTTTTTCTTAGAAAATAATAACCGCCATGATTAAAAAAAATAAATAAAATTTCCACCTTGCCCTGTAACCCATGTCACAGAAGCAGTATTTTCAGAAATGAGTACGTACATAAATACTTCCTTTGGGGATGAGCCCCCTTCTGGCAGCCTGTCTCTCAGAAAATACATCTACATCTTGAAAATCTCCTTACGGATCTGCCCCAGCAGTCTAGAGCAGGGGCCCTGTGGGGGTACTGCAGCAGGTTGCTGGGATGCTGTACTTTGCCCACAGCCAATAATTCCTGCTCCTCAGGTCTGCTAGTCAGTGGGCACATCTCTCTGTCTGTCTGTCCCTCTCAGGCTGTGACAAAAGAAATGTAGCAATTCCAGCTGATGGAGCCTTTTGTTACTTCCTGTCTCTAGCAGCATCTTCCTGAAGTAGCACTGAGTCCCAGCCAAGATCAGTGCTAAACAAATAAAACTATTAGTTAATAAGGCTTCATATTCAGATGACAAGAGCTAATGTATTTTGCAGTAAACCATGCATTAAGTTGAAAAGAAATTTTGTTTAAAAAAAGCTTTGGTAACTAAAGATAAAATTACTTCTTTTGTCTTTAGCCATACAAATGGTCTAGTCAATAGTTTAACCCTTAAAACAGTATTATGCTATGCTACCGAGACATCTCATTTCATATTCCCATCTCTATGTTCAAACCTTCATACCACAATAACACTCATCTACATTTGAGGACAGATCTACCTACTTAACACCTAACTAAATGCCCATGTTGTTAGCGTACTATATAACTACCACTCACTTTGTCAAATATAATTTGACTGAGATAATTTACCATACCATGGATAAACACAAATTTCAGTATGCTTAAATTTCATCAATATCATGTCTGACTAATGTGATAGCCTACTACGATGGCATGACTGGATGAATAGATGAAGGGAGGGCAGTGGATGCTGTCTACCTCAACTTCAGCAAGGTTTTCAACACTCTCTCCCATAATACCCTCATAGACAAGCTTAGGAAATGTGGGTGAGATGAACAGAGAACAGGGTGGATTGAGAACTAACTGAAAGATAAGAGCTCAGAGGGTTGTGATTAGTAGTACAGTCTAGTAGGAGGCACATAAGGGATGTTCCTCAGGGGTCAGTACTGGGTCCAGTCTTGTTCAATATATTCATCAATGACCTGGATGAAGGGGCAGAATGTACCCTCAGGAAGTTTGCTGATGACACAAAACTGGGAGGAGTGGCTGACACACTGGAAGGATGTGATGACATTCAACAAGACCTGGACAGGCTGAAGAGTTAGGCAGAGAGAAACAGTATGAAATTCAACACGGACAAGTGTAGGGTACAGGACTTACATGGGGTTATTCCTCCCTATTGGTATAGGTTAGGGGCTGACCTGCTAGAAAGCAGCTCTGTAGAAAAATTCCAGGGAGTCCTGGTGTACAAGAGAATGACCATTAGCCAGCAATGTGCCCTTGTGCCCAAGAAGGCAAATGGTATCCTAGGGTGCAAGAAGAGTGTGGCAAGCAGGTTGAAGGAGATTTTCCTCACACTCTACTCTGTCCTGGTGAGGCTGCATCTCAAGTATTGTGCCCAGTTCTGGGCTCCCCAGTTCAAGGACAGGGAACTGCTGGAAAGGGTACAGGAAAGGGCTACAAAGATGATTAGGGGACTAGAACATCTCTCTTATGAGGAAAGGCTGAAGGACTTGGGTCTTTTTAGTTTGGAGAAAAGAAGACTGAGGGGGGAATCTTATCAATGCTTATAAGTACTTCAAGGGTGGGTGTCAGGAGGATGGAGCCAGTCTCTTTTCAGTAGTGCCTAGTGACAGGACAAGAGGTAATGGGCACAAACTTGAACATAAGTTCCATCTAAACATGAGGAGAAACTTCTTTGCTTTGAACGTGATGGAGTACTGGAACAGGCTTCCCAAAGAGGTGGTGGAGTCTGCTTCTCTGGAGACATTCAAAACCCACCTGGCATGTTCCTGTGCCACCTGCTCTAGGTGAACCTGCTGTGGTAGCGGGGTTGGACTAGATAATTTTCTGACGTCCCTTCCAACCCCTATCATTCTGTGAAATTTCTTACAAAATATTTTGTTAAAATTGTTCAAATAATCATACATTTAATTACAACATAGAATTCCTGTTACTGTCTTCTGTACTACTAGCTACAAGTATTTTAATGCAGAGGTGATTCCCTTAAAAAAAGTTGCTATGAAAGCATGCAATTATTAAGCCTCAGTACTCCTGAGCTCTTGTCAATGTATTTAAAACCAAACAGTCAAACAGATCACACTCGGACGGGCACCACCGTCTGAAGCCTGATGCAGGGACATACCTCTGTTAAAGCCATCTGAGGCATTTTTATACCTGGCCAGTGATTTTTCTTCACACTAGTGAGCTAGTTTGAGCTGTCAAACTCCACTTTTATAGAGATATAGATGCTTCCGTGGCTGCACCACAAACAAGATGACTGAGGTTACCAATACTTAAAATAACCTTCCTAACATTGCTTTTTATTTTTTAGCCAGAACAACCTTTGAATTAGCACAAGTGAATTAACACCAAACTCCTGTACAGAGGCTAGAAAAGATGTGATTTCTTAAACTGCCTTTACTGAAAGACACAATTAAGTAAGATTACCTCAAGATCAACAAAACTAGGCATTATCTTACTACATTCTCTTCATATCCCTACGTGTTTCTAACAAGACTTAAATTAGCACCCCAAAGCAGTCCTATTTTGATTTCTGTTGAGATAGAGAGTTCATCTGAAGCATAGCTAATATGGACAGAGTGATGATATAATAATTCCTACTCTGATATTCCAATGGTTATATTTCATAATTATTCACACATGCTTGTCTTGTAATGAAAAGAAAAATTAATAAGATGTATACAAACATTAAACTAAAAGCATTTACTAGTAGCATATAAAGTAATTTGAAGGTCTATTAATCTATAAAAGACTGCCTCTGCCATCATCAAGCCCTCCAGATGGACAAAAGTAAAGGTTATCTTCCTAGTCCATCCACTCTCTTCAGGTACTGAAACAGGATCTTCTGAAATTTAGGCTCCATATTATAACTGGAGCATACAGAGGTCCAAGAAAACAATGGCTTAAGAAAGCAAGGGAACATCTTTTCCATGCCCTGACAATGCTATATTTTCACTGTGCCAATTGATTTACAGGTCTGGAGACCATAAATTGTTTAGATTCCCTTATACACTAAATGCAATACTGGCATATAATAATTCTTTACACTTTGTGTTAGACTCGCATTCATTAACAGAATGAAAGGCAGTAACAAGCAAAAAGCTTGTTGGAAAAGCAGCTGGTATTAAAACAAACCCAACTAAGATGTCTTTAATAACTCTGCAAACAGCAAGAAGTTACAAACCTGACTTCACTGCTTCTCTCTCTCTGGCACGTGGCTTTTCTTGCATCCAAAAATGTGAGAACATGACCTTATTTTTCCCCTCAGTTGGAGCTGAATTTGGCTTTCTCCCCTTTATCTGGACACTCATTTTCAGTAACTCAACTTTAATATAAAATTTGGGTCAAATTCTAAGCTAAAAAAAAAAAAAAAGACCAGAGGGAAGCACTAAGACAATACAGATGCCTAATGCCTCAATTTCTCACATACAAAATTCTTTATATTTACCTAGTTCAAACACCGACTTTTGTGGATCTTGATAAAAATCATGAAATGTAATCCCTTTTCCTTCACCTTCATTTTGTAACTAGATTTTATTTCTTTGTAGGTCTGTAAAGCCTACAATTGACAAATACATTAGTATCCTCCTTTAACTCAGATATGTGAAGTTAAATGTTCAACGAAGTTATTCATCCTCCAATGGCTTTAAAGCAAATGAAGATAAATACCTCCTGAGGGTAATTCATTTAATACTAAGGAGGTGTTTAAAATAGATGAAATAAATTGCCCAGTAGAGGTACTTGTTTTTCTCTCCTGACTATGAGAAGATCTTTAAGTGATTAATTTAGATCCAGGCACTCGTATATACGAAAGCTAAGTATATACATACACACACACACATATATAGGGCAGAATTCACCCTATCAACACAATACACTTGAAACCTTACTCTCACAGCTTAAGTCTCAAACTGCTGTTTAGTGCTTGATCAACCTTAATTTTAACAGCGTATACCTTATCACACATTTATTTTTCTCATCCTCCCTAAAGAACAAACTTCATTGGTTTATCATAAAACTACACACAAAAAGAACGTCACTTCAAGATTCAGGCTCCTCAATGTTGCCGTCTAATTTCAGATTAGATTTACCTAAGCTTTAGGTGTTACCATTCATAGAGGTTTGCAGTAATAGTTTAAGATTGCAGTAATAGTTTAAGAAATCCATCTGTTGCATTTAGGTGTCTTACTATGGAGCTTCACACCACCCAACTCCGTTCATGCAATTACCTTATGGGACATTTCACATATTTTGAAATGAAGGTTCTGTAATAGAACTCTGACTTAAAAAACGCTCTGGGCTTTTATTACCTTTTAACATAATTTATTCATGCAACAATTAAAAAAAAACAAAAACCAAAAAACAACAACAACAACAAAAAACAAACAAACAAACAAAAAAAAAAACAAAAACAAAAACAAAAACAAAACAAAACAAAAAAACCCCAAAAAAAACCCCACAAAAAAACCCACACCACCCCAGACCCAAAATGCTATGCAAGAATGTAATAATACTCTATTGCTTTAAAAGCATAGAATGCTTCTCCTTTAAAACCTCTTTCAAACCTTTCATGGGAAACTAGATTTCCCCCATTCCAGATGGAAACCCATAATATGATCCTCCCTTCCCTGTATGCACAAACAGCACAAGTCTACAGATTTATATTCTCTTTTTAAGTCAACGAATCTTGAATTCCTTTGCATGAATGTCACTGCTTCATCCAGCTGCTTAGCCTACAGCCTGCTATTAGAGCACACCCAGGGGAAGCAAAGCATACAGGTTAACTGGTTCAGGTTTAGGCAAGTGCTCCAATCACAAGTCTGTTTATATATAAAGAAATGCACAGCAGCACCATATTTTTTTTTGTCTAAAATCAAGCAGGACCAGCTCTGTTCTTAAAAGAATGAGAAGATTCCTAAATCACAGCAGATTCTTAGTAACAGTAATAAGGGCTCTGAGGAGATGCTGGATTTCATACATCTTTGTGCTTGCATTCTGCTAGACTGGCTAACTCTTGAGAGCTTCCATTTGGACATAAAAATCAAGTACCTCAGAGAAGTGACCAAATTATACCCATTCACTGCATCTCAAAATGTATGCACCCAGAATTTAATCTCTATCATCCTCAATTGCAGGCAATTAAATCATTCCTGGTCTTACTAAATTTAAGTTTCTGATAATCACAAAACAATCAAGGTGTCTACTGGAAGCCCGATCTGAAATCGGTTAAGATTTGGACAAGAGAGTCTGGACAAAGTCACCTACTCCATAGTCTCCAATAACCAGAAGGTCTCTACCCAATATAATTTCCCAAAACAGTTCAAAAATGATAGGGCAATTGTGCCAACTCCAAGGGTGAAATCAGCCCCTTTTCCCACCATGTTGTAGCTGCAACAGTAGCTCTCTGACATTTTTAATATTGAGTGCAGTGTCATAACAAGTCACCCTTAAAACATTTATGTACTATAAGTAGCTTCATGAAGAACAAAGTGACAACTGAACTAAGCCTCACAAAAGACAGATTAATTTAATGAAAGAAACCTCTTGAGAAAGAGCATTATCTCACCAAAAAAAAATAAAAATCTTAAAAACAGGAGTGAAAAATTAATCAATTGAAAAACCTAAGCATTAAACACAGCTTCTGACCTGCATCTAATAAATAACACTAATAACCAGAAGTATTATCAATGCAGTCCTCATCTATAAAGCTTAGAAATCAGTAAAAGCTTTCTAGAATAACAGAGCTCAGATATGCTTATGAGGATCTCCAGATCTACTTATTTGTGTCTGCTAATTAGAATGATATTTTAACATTTTTTGTAAAAGCGGCAGCTACCAAAAACCCATCTTATTAGCGTTAGACAAAACATTATGATTTGAGTGAACTCATCAGATTCACAACCTGATGAACAACAGTAGCCACTTCCCTCTTTTGGCCAAGACCAGACTAAAAAGCAACAGTTTCTGTGCCTTACTGCCAATGCGCAATGGGCAAGGATAATTAAGCTACTGGTACATACATAAAATTAGAACATCCTATTATATATGTAAAAACACTCTTACTGTAATGAGGTCATTCCTTTTAACCATTCTTCCTTGGTAAAAAATCCCATGCTTTCAGCCTCTAGTTTCCAGGCTAAGACTAACATAATAATCTAGGGGGAAAAAAAAAAAACAAAAAAAACACAACAAACAAAGGGGGGGGAAAGAGTCAGCAGTATGTAAGAAAAGGCTGATTTCTAGATGTCCAAGAAGAAAACTCTTAAGCATTCAAACACTCTAGAAATTATTAAGTGCAAGCATGTAAAACATTTGTTACCATTTAATAATTCAGCTATGTGCAATCTTTCCCTTTCAATTTCTGAAAATGAAGTACTATTGTACTAAAACAAAAAAAAAATCCTCACACACCAGCCGCACATAATCAATGTATTCAGCTGAAATATCTTAGAACAGCTCCTACAAGCAGGGAGACAAACAACTCTTGGCTTATTAAAGCTAAGATTTTTACACAGAATTTAAGTGTTTAAAGTGTTATTAGTATTGTGCAAGAAACCTACATTTTCAGGCTCAACTCCGATGTCTTCACAGAACTTTTCCATTCCTTCAGGCCCCACAACTTCATCAGGACCTTCAAAACCAAAAAGAAACCAGACTGAAATCTAAATAACATTCACTGCTCACAAGGGTTACGCACAACAATAATTTAGACTATACTGCATACAGGCTTCAGTGTTTAAAACCACTAAATTACCCTATTAAGTAGCTTTTGCATTAGAACCATTCTATTAACTGCTATGTGGAGACATGTATATTACATACGAAGTAACACTACGAACTAAAAACAAACCCAAACCAGAACTTTCAGGTTGTGCACTGGCTCCCCACAACAGCAGACAACCTATTTTAGTTTGTGTACACAAGTTTTCCAAAGACTCCACTGAGTTTCCCCATTGACAGGGTTCAACTCCAATAACCGTGGCAGTCAGTTCTTTTTTTAGGGTAATTACTCTGTGCTGAAGTTACTCTGTGAGCAATGTTCTTCAAAGAGTTATTTTATCAACAATAAAAATTCATTCTGTCTGAGCTACTATTACAGATATAACTTTCAATGGTGTTAACATTACGGGTTTGCACTATCACAAAAGAGGATGAATCTTCACATAATGTAAAGTTAGTTTTATAATGCTGAGTAATACGAGAAGAGCAATAACTAACTCAGAAAAACGCTAAGCATGTCAGTCCCATACAAAGCAGAAAAAGGTTTATGACTGCTGTAAAAATAACTTGACTAAGACCACGACAGTTCATGTTATGCTGTCACTTTTCCATTTTAACACAAAGAAAGCCTCTAAAAAAAAGCAGCAAAATAGTGTATTTAAAAAGCATGTACAGACACACTCTACAATGCTTTGTTTCTCTGAATCTCTCTCTGGTTTCAGTTATTTCTGCTAAGCCTGTTCCAAAATGACTCCTACTGGGCACTCCAATACTATGACCAGGCCTGTTGACATGCTATTTTGATGAGTCTTGGATCACTATGTTAACATTCTTTTAAAGAATATGAATATATGTACAAGGTAAAGGTTTTATCTTCCAAAATAACTTGCCATTTTACAGCTTTTTTTTTTTGGCAAAATTTGCAAACTATACATAGGGAGAATGACCTTTTTTATTATTCTTCTTCTTTCCCCTTAATGACATCTGTCTCCATCTGTATTCAATATTATTGTAAGCAGAATTCTTTTTAAAAGTTCAGATAATGTACTTTGATTAATTATACACTGTGAAATAAAATCAGTCAATAAAAACTACTGAGCATGGCTACTTTAACAGGAAAATAAAATGCAACTTGCATTTAAGATCACAAACCCTTACCTCTTGAGAAATGTTGCAAAGAACTTGACTAGGTAAGCAAGACAGAACACTACCATCTGAGAAGCCCTTACACAGAATGTGCTAAAAAACCTGCAAGTTTAAGTTATGAAAAGAAACAAATCCATATGTTCACTGGTAAGGACAAGTATAAGCTTGATTCATTATTTTTGGTCCAGAAAACATATGTACAATTCATATATATATATATATATATGTGTGTGTGTGTGTGTGTCGTGTGTATAATTTTCTCTTAATGGAAACATTTAATCTTTCGTGGTGTATAATTTCACTGGAATTCTATCTTGTGCTAGAAACATGTCATATTCTAATTACTGGTTAACTAACAAAGTATAACCTCCTATACTCAGTTAATGTTTCAGCAACAAAACCAAAATCTACAGGCCTTAAAGTTAAAGGTATGTGCAGGCACATTTATCAGAAGAATATTAACTTGGAAATATTGTTTTTCTCAGGGGGGAAAAAAAAAAAAAAAAATAGACCCTTTACTCCAAAAGAGTATGCCTCAAACCTGGATTCAAAAGTAGATTACTAGAATCAGGAGTAGTTCATCACTGGGGAAAGACTGCAAGGAAAATATCAGTTCTGATAAATATAATCAAACAAATTACTGTCAGATTAATCATCAGCTCATTTCAGACTGAGAACTGGCTATTAATGAGTTTTAATCACCAGATAGTTATGATTGACTTCAAGCAGTGACCAGACAAGAAAATAAACTACTAACAGTCTACAGATCCTGAATTTCTAACCATATAGCTAGTAAATAAATGGCACTAATAGTCTAATAAATTCTGCACAATAAACTGCATATTAACTGAAAACAACTATTACTTGGATAGCAACTCTGATTTATTTGAAAGAGACTACTTCTACAACCTCTGAACAAAACGTTTCTATTTTGAATATAAAACAAAAATGTTATGACAGATTCTCAGACAGGAAAAACAGTATAAAGCATCTGTTATTTTGTAAAATAAAAAAAACGCAAGAGGATTAAGCCATGAACTATTTCATTATCCTTCCAATTCAATTACAAACAAGATCTAGTTAGATAAATAAACTTCTGTCTAAACTATCTCCCCATGTCCTGACTTCTACGTGTCCATTTAGAAGTTGAAGCATTCAGTATATCCTGGTTCAACACTGTACTGTCCAACATCAGTTATTTAATTTTAAAGAATGCCATAGTAAGCTATGAAGCATACAGTGAAGAAGAAAGACTCAAGACCAACAAATACTGAAAAGGCAATTATAGTAAAAGCTATACCAATTCAAGTGCTTGTTATAAAGAACTGAATATGGACATTTTTTTTACACGTACATCAGCATAAAAAAAAGTAAACAGCAAACAATAATTGATGTATTTGATTGTTTCAAACAATGCCATATAGTTTTAAAAATTAATCCATTGCATATTACCTGCATATTCATAAAACCAAGCCAGGCACTTTTTGCTTGAAAAGTGTTCCTCTCCACTTATCACTTTACCAGATGCTTGTGATCTGTAATAGCTTATAGAAACACAAGGATAAGTGTTATTTTAATATGAGAAATTGAAAATAATTCTACATTAGCTTCCAAATCTTTTATCATTAGTTCAAACTGTTTCATGAAGTCAATATATACCAGCAATGAAACTGAATTTGTTAAAGGGCGCCTGTCGTCCTATTTCAACGCTTGTTGAAACATAAAAATGCCTTGAAATACACCCCTCTCATAGCCCTATTTATTGCAACTCTTAGTTTTCCTGAAATGCAAAAGTACTGTTATCTTGTAGGTATTAAACCAAAAAACCCACATACAGATGGTCAAAATATCACTATTCAGTAATTCAAATGCCTTATTATCTACTTAGATTTACACATGCAGGCATTTAAAGTTAGGTGTCTAATAAGCAGCATGATCTTCAAGAGTGCTGAATATGCAGAGATCCCATTTAGGTCAACAGGAGCTGTAAGAGTTTGACATATTTAAAAGTCAGGCTATTTATAGTTAAGCATCCAAATTTGGATTACTCAAGTTGTTTACATTAAACATGTAACTAAATATCTGTAAGTGCTATAGATGTTTGGTACACATATCAGAATAGTAATATGCAATCTATGGTAAGACAAACTGCTCAGCATATGAAGGTTCCCTCCCCGCCCTTCACTGTCTTCATTATGCGACACATAACCCTGTTTTCCTTGGAAGTGAATTTCCCAATTTATCATTCTTTAAAAGATTACATCGAATAACTCATTTCTTCCCGAAAGAAAAGCCATGATGTGTAAGCATCTTTAGTCAGTACAGAGTTGCAGCACCTTTTCTCTACACACACCTTTCAAATATGTTACAGACTTTTAGAACAAGCTAAGATTATTTCTAAGAATGAGATGAAAGTTAACTGTATGAGAAGAAATTTAAAAATATGCAGCTCCTACACTGCAATTTAAAAATGCAAATGTCAAGCTGAAAAAGAATAGTTCAGTTCTGAGAGGTGGTGAACATTTATCTCCCATGTAGCCTTTTAAGCTTCACTGGAAAAGAAAGCAATGCTCTCCAAGATGAAACCTTATGTGCTGAAAGCTCGAAGTAAAGACATACTACAAACATTCATTAAACTGCCATTAAAAATGCAAGTAACCAGAAAGAAAGAGAGACAGATAATATGCCATTGCTTGTTGGTTTTATCTAGTTTAACATACACCCATTTGTGATTACGGGTTTTATTTTATTACCAAAAATATTGCTATGTAAGAATGCTATGTCAAAAATGCTCAGGTTTCTAACATTTTGTGATCAGCTACAGTGAACTGTCATTTACATAATAATTTTTGCCCAACGACTATTAGCTTCCTGTAGGTGGTGGTTGGTTTTTTTTTGGTTTTTTTTTTTTTTAATGGCGCTTTCAACAGAATCTTTCTTTTTTTTAAGAAGATTGTAAAATTTTGGTCAGCTGTGTTCAAGAAAGATGAACTGAAACTGGAACAGATACAGAGAAGATCTATGATAAGCAAGGAATCTGAAAGCTGGTATTAAAAACCAGAAGACTAGCTTAATTTAATAAAATAAAGTAGGTGAAAGCACAAGTGCTCACTTCCAATACACTATAAGGCCAGAATCATGAGGGAGAAGTCTTATATAAAGAATAATGCTAGCACAAGAATGATTATTAATTGGTTCTGAATAAATTTATACTGAACTTAAAATATCATTAATGAATGCAGAGAGTTCTGGAAGAGCCATCCAAAATGAACACTCATAACAAACTAGAAGCCTGTGTACTTGGATGAAGCTAAAGCTTTGTCCACCTATGAGAAAGGCCATACACCACAGTTTCTTGCAATAGCTATTCCTGTAGTATGGATTTCATAAGTCTTTTGTATTCTTATGTCCTCAGGATGTTTGTGATAACTACTAGTTTACTGACATACTTAACAAGTTCTAATAGATGAAGAAGGCATACAGTTACTTTAGGAAAGCCACACTGGAAGCTCCTGTCACACCATACTAATGGTTTATGATTCTAATGGTAGCTTTCAGGTATCACAGCATAAGTAGTCTTTTTATGGTACTTAATAAAGTTTAGATTTGTGTATTTGTTAGAAAGCTTTCCTGGTTTTGCTTTGGAGTGTGCGGACCCCTCTTTCCATTTCACTGAAAGAAAAAAAAACAACAAAAAAACCCCACTATTTAATGTAGACACCAAGCACTGACAACCTTAAAGTGAGGAGAGCTGCCTTCCCCAGGCAAAAGGTTAGAATGAACACGGGGACGAATGCCGGAATTGGCCCTGCTGGTACAATGACGGCAAAACCAGGACGGAACGAGAGCAGATCCATTGCGTTTCTCCCTTGAGCGTGAAGAAGCCAAACGCGGCCGCTGCAGCCCGCAGCAGCACACCCTGCCGCCGGGACGTGCTTGGCGGTCAAGCACAGGCCCACTGGAACGACCAGGGCACCACGCGGAGCCGGCCGGGCCCCACACCGCCTCACCGTGCCCACCGCTCCGCGGTGCGAGCCCCGGGCACCTCGGGCCCGGCAGCCGCCGCACAATGGGATATCGCAGCCCTGGGACACGCGGTGCGGAGCCGCCACACGGCCGGGGCTGCCAGCGCCCCCGCCAACAGAGGAGCGGCCCAACCCCCGCGACCTGACAGCCGCTGCCGACCGGGCGGCGCTGCGCCGCCAGACGCTACCTGCCGAGTTTACATTTCTTGAGGCCAGTGTCGTCTGTCGCTGCCGCCGCCGACCCTGAGGACTTCCTCTTCTTCTTCACTGGCATCGTCCTGCCTCGGGGCAGGGGCCGCCCCGCTGCAGGAACCCACAGCCGAGGGCCCCCCCGGGTTCACTGCCCCCGCGGCCGCCGCCGCCTCCTCCTGAGACCAGCGGTGAGGAGACGAGAGGCGCCCCAGTCCCGCCCTGCACCTCCTCACCCGCACCAGTCCCAGAAGGGGGTGTCGCACCCGGGGTGGGAGCGGGGAACCGGGCGGTAGCGGCTGCTCAGGGAACGGCGAGCGACCCGGACACAGACACCGCTGGGCAGGAAGTGGCAGCGCCTCCGGGGCGGACCCGCGGTCCCTCCTCAGAGCGGGCGGAGCTAGACCCTGGCCGTGCCCTCGCCTACCTCCGTGAGGCCGGATACGGCGGTACTGAGCTGGTGGTGGGCGACGAGCTGTCGAGCCTCTGCCGGTCAACTGGGCTAGCCCGCGGCGGGGGCGGCTCTTCGCACTCTTTCCTCGGGCGGGTGGCTCTAAGGGCCACTAGTGCTGGCGGGGGAAGCTGATGGCCCGGTTAAAGAGCTGAGGGAAAAAGGAACGATTTTTCCTCTTTGGTTCGAGGACGTGTCTAGAGGCGCAGGCAAGCGCTGAACGAGGAGCAAGGAGCTAAACCCCGCACCGGCCGCCGAAGCCCCTGGAAAAAAAACCACAAACAAACACGTGCACCAGCCAGCTTACTGCCGGGCTCCTGCCTCGAAGCGTAACCGCGATTGAGGTTTATCGCCATTCAAATGTATTTATTCTACAGTACTGGTTGTTGATGTGGCTGCTGCATGCTCATCGCACCCGTTGTCCCGCACAACCACCCCCTGCCCCCGAAGCCCAGCTTGGCTCGAGAAGCCCGGGGCTGGGGGGAGAGTGTCCCTGAGGTGGAACATGTCCCCGAAGTGGAACAGTATCGCTGGCGGGGCTGTGCTCCGCCACGGCTCCCTCCTGCTGCTGCTACTGCGGGACGGTGCAGAGAGGCCCTGAGCACTCGTCCGCCGCCTCCTGGGGCCGGGCCCGCAGGCTGGGCAGCCAAGTCTCCGCCTCGCGGTACCGAAGCGACGCAAGCCCGGGAACCACTGGTTCATTAGCGGAAAATTATCAGTAATGGAGCAGGGTGGGGCGGAGAGAGGGAAGCACCCCAAGTACCGCGGTGCCCGTGACACCGTAATGCGGCCGCAAGCAAGAGATATGCCTCAGTGACTCCGAGGGGAAACCAGGTGGGGACGCCGCTGCGGCCAGCCGAGCCCCGGCCAGCCGCTAAACAACCGGGCACCAGAGGGAGCCGCGGCCCACAGAGGGAGCGCGCCGCTAGGGCCCCGCCCCGCTCCGCCCCGCTCCGCTCCGCTCCCTCGGCCTGGCGCGCCTGCCGATTACCGAGCGTGTCGAGCGCTGCCTTTCTCCCGGCCGGCGGCAGCTGAGCGGCGCTTGACCATCGCCACCCGGACCAAGCTCGCGAGCGCGCCAGGGCCGCCATTTTTAGTCACCATAGTGACGGGTCCTGGCATCGCGGGGACTGTGGGAGGCCTCGGGCCTCGCCCTGCACCCCGGTGTGAGCCGCCGGCTTTCCCGCCGCCCTCCCTTTGGGTCTTCTCCCGTCAGCCCTACGGACTACAGTGGGGTTCTGGATTCAGCCCCGCGTTGATCCTGCCAGCATGGCCGGGGAGGGAGACAAGAGGAAGCGCTTTATTTCAACTACGGCTGCTAACTACTTCGAGCTGGATCCGGTTGTCGGTCCAGCTGCCCTGGCCGCGGGGCTCCATTCCCAGCCGGAGCTGACCAACTTTCTCGACGACGGCAATGAGTTCCTGCTTGTTGTGCAGCGCTCGGGCACCCAACTCACCGCATCCAACAAGGTACGGCAGCGCTCCGCTGTCATTCTGCCGCCGCCTATAGATCCAGCGTGTCCACCGCATCCCAGTTTGCGAGTGGGGATGCAGAGCCTGAGGTCCAGCCCAGGTTTAGTGGTCAAAGAAGACTGGTATCTGATTTGGGAGACGTCTTCCTACTGCAAATATCCATGCTGGTCTCAGTGTCTGCTGCATAAATTACTGGCCCAATAGTCTGTGAAGACCATGTAGTCAGCTCTGTGAAGTACTTGTTGGTGGATCGTGCCCATGCTGATACGTAGTTTTAGTGTTCTGTATATTGTAGCTGTGTGAATGTAATGCAACTTGGAGAATGGCATGTTATCTTGCTGCAAATGCCAGGTGGAGTCTGATGTATGGATTGTTCCTGGGCAAGGGTATGTGCAGATGACCGGAAGGATTCCATTGTTAATATCCATGCAGGAAATGTGGCCTGATATGTGGCACATTAGCTGATATTTGACAAGTCCCAATCTGGATGTTTGTCTAGTCATGCATTTTACAGATGGTTGTGTCTTGCTGTGTGAGGTGAAATGCTGTGCTCTGTGTTAATTGAATAACTCGTATAAGTGATACTGGTGGGTGTGAAATGCAGTAAACATTACCATATAACCAGGACGTGGTGTGGTGCCTACCACATAGAGCATCCAGGTAAAGAGTTGGTCTTGATGTGTATCCCATCATTCTGCAGTCACACCAGGGATGTGGTGCAATGGGTGTTAATGTGTGGACTGCTGTGTGGACCAGTAACTTACCTCCTGGTGTAATAGTCTGAAGTCTAGTGTATGCTATATTCATGGTGGAATGAACAGTTCCATGCACCAGTTTTTGAGGTGTGCTGCTGAGCCACTGTCTAATAAAAGGCACTGTCAGCAGCTGTGGAAGATCAGATACGTATGTGGGCTATAAGGTATACCTGTTGTCTCAGGGAAAAGATGCTTGTTAGGTGCTAGGCTAAAGATTTGATAAGAAAGTAAAACTGATACTGTCCAGTAAAATTGAAAGCTGTTCTTACTAGCCCTCTGTTTCTTTTAACAGGAAAAATATCCACAGATGTTTACAATTGCACAGAATCTGGGATTTCAGTTAGCGTATCTTTTTGGTTTTGCTTTATCAAATGTTTAATAATGTTATCCTGTTTTATGAATTCTCCTTTGCCACAAATAGTTTCAAGAATTGATTCTATGGCGGTTTTTGGAGCTTTATCCGTAAGCTGGATTGTGAGGCAACAAGAGTCATGTTACAACTTGTGATCCTTATGGTGAAGGAGCATGCCTTTCTCTGTCCTTGAGAAATCTGAGAATTGCAAGAGTTTTTATTTATTTATTTAAGTAGTATTTACAGAGTCAGGAGGAAAATACTGAATATTTGGGAAAATATTCCCAAAGTCGTGTAGCATAAAAATGCAGTAAAAAAGACAAACTTCATGTTTAGCTTTCTCTAGGCACAAGGTGGAGTTTCTGGTTTGACACCAGAAAGTAGTAAGTGGTGTTTTCAAAGTCAAAATATTGTAAGTAATTATGGTATTTACAGATACGTTGTGATAAAAAAGGCATTATGTACTTGATGTAAGAATTCAGGTTCCTATGGACTTGGGAATAAATATAATGAGTTTTCATCTTCTGTGCAAATCAGATACTACCAGAATATGATCAGTCCCCAGAGAATAATTTATATATTATATATGTTATACAGTATTTTATATTTTTTCTTGATGTAAACAATTTGTGTAAATGATGTAGAGAATTTAGTGTAATATGCATTCAATGACAGTTTTCTAAACAATCCTGTCTTCTTGATTATTACAGATTGAAGCTACTGATTCAAAGAATAACGTGTTGGTGTTTTTTAAGCTGCGACCAGATGTAATTACAGAAGATAATCTTCATAGTAATATTCTTGTGTCATCTATGCTAGATTCACCAATTAACACCCTTTATCAAGCTGTACGACAAGTTTTTGCACCGGTATTACTGAAGGTGAACAATATACTAACTTAAATGTTCTGAAGATTTATCTTGAAACATTGAAATTCCATAGATTGTTAACTATTTGGAGATAACTATTTTATGTTTTAAAAATAAAATATTTTAAGAGCTTAAATAATGGATGATAGTACTAATGTTTAAGTTAAAGAAAGTACTTCACTTTTCATCAGTAAGGATGAGAGCAGGCTTCTAGTCATACATATACCTGACTAGAGGTGTGGAACACACTGGGCAGTGGTGGTTGATGGAGACAACAGCTCCTTACCTCCTTTCCACCAATAATTTGTTTTGTGTCTTTTCATTGCTTTAGATATTCTTAGATTTTCTGTTAAATCCATAGGTCTATACCATGCAAACTATAATTCTTTGATATGTGGCAGATACATGTTCTAGACTCCAGATTAATTTATACAGCTGTAGTTTTCATAGTTGTGCTTTGCTTTAAATATTCTGAGGCTTTTTCTTATTTACATTAAAGAATATATTTTCTTTGTGGGTTTTTGACCCCCCCCAAAAAAAATTACCATGTCTGCATTTCATAAGCTGAACAAGCAGAGTTCAGCTTTTAAATATTTTAAATTTCTTGTATATCATAATATTAATAAATTAATTTAGAAAAGCACAACAACTTTAATAGGTGATTCTAGCATTTTCCAAATTCTACTTTAGAAATAGATTGCAAATATATTTAACTTAAGAGAATTAATTAACAAAGAATTGTAAACACATTTTCAGGGTGCCTTTATTTATTTAACAACTGACTTTTTGTTTGTTTGTTTGTTTTTGTTTTGTTTTGTTTTTTTCAGTATTATTCTGAATGGTAAGTGAAAAGAATGAGTTGCTTTTCCTTGACTTCAGGAAAAATAAATTATTACTCTT
>JANIJG010004461.1:23129-35531 GCA_024611175.1 Megaceryle torquata | reverse complement strand
TGCTCCTCACCACCCTTGTGCTCCAGCCCCTTCCCCAGCTCCATTGCCCTTCTCTGGCCACGCTCCAGCCCCTCCATATCCTGCTGGGAGTGAGGGGCCCAAACCTGACCCCAGGATTCAAGAGGTGGCCTCCCCAGTGCCCAGCCCAGGGGGACAATCACCACCTCTGTTCTGCTGGCCACACTATTCCAAACACAAGCCAGGAATGCAGCTCTCCTGCCCAGCCTGGCTTTTGGCAGCCACAAAGCCTCGAGCTGAGGAGGGCAACTGGTGCTGGCGGGCACCCTGTGCCTGGACACCTCCAGGGAGAACCAGTGAAGGGAAATGAAGGCAGGGAGGGGGAGCCTTGGGAGTGACACTACACCCAATAGATTTGGTTCTTCTGATCTCCAACCCCTCCACCCCTGCCCAGCTCAGTCAGTGTCAGGAGCCGATCCACCAGCGCCATCCTCCCCTCTCGGCGCAGCCCCGTGGGTGCCTTTCCACCACTCGGCTCCTGCCGCAGGGCTCCCTTAGCCGGGGAAGCGCCGCGCTATTTTAATCAGCAACCTCCCACCCGTCCCAGTGAGCCTGGCTGCGAGCACAGCCCCAGGAGAGCTCTGTCCCCATGCCCCGATTGCCAGACCAGACACAGGACAGGGCTGGAGGCCACCAAACCCAGAGACGGGGCCGGCTGCAGCCCACCTGCTGTCCCCACACCCCCACCACAAGAGAAGCTGCAGCAGTGGGCTGGGACGTGTCCCCGTCTCAGGGGGGCTGGCTGCGTGGGAGCAGGAGTGGGATGTCCCTGGTCCTGCCAGACAGGACTGATTCTGACCATGGTAGGGAATTAATGGCGATAAAGGTGAGCACAGGGAGCTGCAGGAGAGGACACTGGGGATTCCCAGCTCATTAGTGGTGACATCTCTCGGCCCATAGTAACAGCAGCTCCTTTTCTACTCATCTGTTAATGTCCTTGTCCTCCCCCTCTCCAGGAGACCTACACTCTGCTATGCAGGCAGCCCACTGCCATCCCAGCATCATTCCATGACTGCTCCAGCACCACCACACAGCCATCCTACCAGCCATCCCACAGCCAACCTTCCAGCCCCCCAAAGCCATCCCACAGCCATCCTTCCAGCCCCCCAAAGCCATCCCACAGCCACCCCACTAGCCCATCACCGCCGGGCCAAGCCCCGTTGCTGGCAGGCACTGGCCCAGAGCCGCGTCCCCACACGGTGCCTGGGCTGCAGCTGCACTGGAGAGCGTGGGGGGCTGCGGGCGGAAGGGGAGCAGGAGAGCTCTCAGCCCCTGGCCTCCGCGGGCTGAGCTTCGGCTAAAGGCGAGCTGATTAAAGCAATTAGGATTTTAAATAGTAACAGCAGAGTGGCTCATCAGCACTGGAGAGGCAGGCAACTGACGAGTCTGAGGAGCCTATTTAGGGATCTCAGCGAGCTGAGGAACCTGAGCCAGGCCCCAAGGCTCCCTTGCAACGAGAGGAGTCCAGCCAGCTGCCCGGTGCACGGGGGTCCCAGGGACCCCATGAACCCCGTAGCCTCCCCAGCACCCACCCGGGCACTCTGAGCAGCCTGGCTGGGGGTGCCAGTGGCTGCACGCAGCCAGCTCCGTCCCCTGCCCTGCAGCCACAGCCAGGGAGGGGACCCCGCGGCGGGGGCACATGAGGCACCAGCACCCCAGGCACCCAGTGCTTTGCAGAGTAGCTGTGCCAGGCTGCGCCGCACGCCAAGGAGCACCCGCTGCCCACTCCTCCCTCTCCTTAAGCCTGTTGTTTATTCTCTCTAATAAAGGCTCTGGGAAGGGAACGTGGCAGGAATTCAGCAGCGCTTCTCAGGAGGCAGCTCCGCACACCAGCAACCAGAAAGTACCTTTTGCAGCAGATACAGCACAGCGCACACATTCTGTCTGCCTGGGCTCAGTCTGATCTGCCGGAGATTTAAGGCAGTCTGGTGGGAAATCCGTCTATTTTGGTGTGTACGAATCCCCAACCACAAAGGAATCTGGACAGAAATACAGATGCGGGAACAGCACAAACAGCCATGAAATGCTCCATACCCTTCCCTCTGCTCTCTGATTTCCTACCCTCGCTGTCCTTCCTCACTGCTGCTGCCCCTGTCTCCTGGGTGCAGCACCACAAGTGCCCAGCGCCTGGGTTTGTGGCTCCAGGGGAGCAGCAGGGACACCTGCAAGGAATTTACCAGTCCCATCCCAATGGGAACTGCAGCCCAGGACTGGGCTGATGCTCCACACCTCCCTGTCCCCACTCCAGCGACTGCATCCCAGCAGATGGCATCATCATGGAGGGGCTCAACATCCACAGGCTGCCTGAGGGCACCCAGCCAGGGCAGTGAAAAGCCACAGCCTTGCGGAAGGGCAGGCAGGGGACAGGGGAGCACCGACACAGGGCTGCACCCACCCGCGCTCAGATGGGGGGGAACAGGGCAAAAAGAAAAGGGCAGGAGCGGGGAGGGCAGAAGCTGCAGCCTGAGCACAAGCCACTTGTCGACTTTCTTGCAAGCTCCAAGATGCTGTAGGAGGGACTGGCACAGGCATATTACATTTATTTATAGGCATTTCTGTGGCACTCAATTAAACGCTGTGGTGGAGATATTGCAGCGTGAAGAGTATTTAGAGCCGTTTAACACCTCTTAGTCGGCAAAAGCCCATCTGATTCCTGCAGCGAATTGGGAAAGTGCACATAGCAAGGGCAAGAGCAGGGAAGGCTGCCCTTCCCAACCCCACCTCTGCTCGCAAAGGGAGACGGGATCGCTGCGCTCGCAGGCAGGCGTCCGTGAGCTTCATGTGATGCTCTGCTGCTTCCAGGTCAGCAGGCGAGAGACCCGTGCCCCACAGCAGGACCTGCATCCCCACCCTGCCCAGATCCAGGCAGGCAAGGTGCTCAGCCCAGACGGCAGGATGGCCAGAGCTCCTGCCCCTCACGCTACCCAGTGCCCGGGTGCTCCCTACAGCCTGCGAAGGGATGGGACCAGTCTAGGGAAGGGCTGAGCAATTAATTCCTGATGCTCGGGAAAGGCCCTTTAACTGCCTTTGCTTGGATTCTATTAACCGCTCTGCAAAACCTTGCTGCAAGTTCTCTGGATGGCGAAGGGCCGAGCCAGTAAATCTCTAGATCTCAGGAAAGCCGCTGGGGGAGAGAGTTCAAAGGCAAGGCTGACAAGCGCGCGCCAAGGTTAGCTCTAATTGCACCGCTGCAGATTCACCGGTGCCACTCTCGCCCTGCGCTCTGCTCGCTCCCCTCTTGCACTCTCTGCCCGGGGTGCTCTGGCTGCCCGCCCCCCGGCCACGCAGCTCCCGAGCGCGGGGAGGGGGGGAAGATGCGCACCCGTCTGGCCTCGCAGCCTCACCGTGCCGTGGAAGCACGCGAGGCTGAGACGCAGCAGCAGGGAGATCGCCCAGCCCCGGGTGATGCCAGCAAAGCATCGTCAGCCCCTGGGGCTGCCACCCCTGAGGAGAAGCCCGTTCCCACAGGCTTTCCCATGCTCTGCCCCCAGCACCAGGATCCCCGAACTCACCGGCACCCCAGGCAGCGGTGACTCGACTGCCCAGCAACGGATGGCAACACCGCGCGCCCACCGGGGAGATGCCCGCGCTCCGCCCGCTAACGAACCCGCAGAGACACAGCCCACGAGCAGCATCCCCGGCCAGGGGCAGGACGGGGCCGGCGGGCACAGAGGGGCCGGGCTCGCCCCACCAGCTGCTCCCCTGCACCCGGGCTCGCGTCGCTTGCAAATGGATGCAATTAAGTTGATACTGCAGCAGGACTGTAATTGCTGTTTCCTTAGCTTGGCAACACGACCCCGGAAACCCCCATTATACTAATCACTGTCAACCGAACACAATCGCAGAACGCATAAAAACCTGGTGTACTTCACGGTGAAATACAACACCGCAGAAGGCTGAACCGTGCCATAAATCTGCTCAGCACTTAACACTGCCTGCTAAATGGTCCCGCTTAATTATAGCTCTATAAACATGACTTTATAGCAATATCAATACAGTCAAAAAATCAATCCAGCTGATGGACAAATGGACAGACTCGCGTCCTGCTGACCCCAGGGCCAGGCCACCGCCGCTCCCGGCAGCGCCACGCTCCCACGGCTCGCCGGGGATGCCGATGGACGTGCTGCTGCCGGGCAGCTTGGCCCGGCTCCTCTTGCCGGTCCCGGGCACGCCACGACCCGCCCGGTGTCCGCTGGACCCGGTCGGCGACCCAGCCTCGCCCCGCGCTGCTGCCGGAGCCGCAGCCAAGACATTAGCATTACAACCCACACCGATCTTTGTCAATTATGCTACAGTATTTGAGCTCTAACCAGCTTTAAATTGAATCAGGACGAAATCATCAGTATAAAAAGAGCCCGCACCAGCCTTTCAATTCCAGCACTGGGAAAAAAAAAGTTATACTTCTCATAATGGCCTTCTACCCCATAATGAACAGGAAAAATAAATTAGATTCCCAGCTAAGGGTATATTTATACAATTTCATTATGTGCCCATGAGCAAGTCTGGTTTTCACCAAGATAAAAATGAGCTCTCAGCAATGCTCGTACTAAATAAATGGAGTGATTTAACAGCTTAACAAGGAGTGCGATAGAGGGGTCGAGGAACAATGTCAAAAATGGAAAATAAAAATAAAAAAATATATTAAAATGCCCGTGTTTCTTGGGCTCTTTCAGTTCCGGGAGCATTCTCGGGTTGAGAGACGGGAAAGGGCGGTGCAGGGACTGCGGGCGCACCCCGGGCTGCGAGCTCACAGCATCTCATCCCACTCAGAGCAGCAGCACGAGGTGCCTTCCTACTGCTTCATCATCTGGCTGCTCAGTGCACAAGTGATCCTCGGGAGCCACGAACAAGGAATCGGGTCCCTCTCCTCACTCGCTGTCAGGGGGCCAGCTCCAGCTCGCTCCCTACCATCCCCATGGATGCCAGGGCAGGGAAATGTGTGCCCACAAGAGCTGCGAGGATGTTCATGGCAGCTTTGGGACTGGAAAGGGATATTTGCAGCCTGGAAGATGCTCCCAGACTCTGAAATGTTCAAGCCAAGCCAGGCTCCTCTCCCAGTGCTGCCTGGCAGGGAGGATGGTGGCGGCACTGGCTGGCTGCCCTGGAAGCTGCTCCTACACCCAGCCCCCAACACTGCCCTGCTGAAGGTCTGCGAGGGTGCAACACGCTCACCACGGGCACCGAGGAAACCAGGAGTTCACCAGGAGCTCACCCACTTGTCAGGTTCACAGGCAGTGCTGTGTGCTGTGGCACAGGTCATCGCGGGGATGCAGCAGCCTTGGCCCCATCACCAGACACGTCCAAGCCCTTCCACTTCAGCACTGCTGTGTGGAGCCCGTGGTCCCTCCCAGCCAACTGCACCAAACCCAGAGGGGAGCTCCCCATTCCTGCCTCCCAGCAGAGTCTGTTTCAAGAACCTCCTGTTACTATCCAGTTTGGTCGCAAGAAGAAAGTCAGGCTCATTCTTCCTGCTCCACTTTCAGCCTTTCCACTCGTGGAGGCTGCAGGGGGGGGGGGCGAGAGGGGTGTCCCCGCAAATCTCCCTTGCATGCGGCCAGGAGGGGACCCAGCCAAGCCACCCGTGTGTGGCGACAGAGGAATTTGGAGGAGCCTCTCACCCTTTGCAAGGTTATCTCCTCCTGGTGAAGGCTCCTCCATCCCACCTTCTGCCGCTACTGAAAAGAGCGTGTCGGCTCCCCCTGGGCCCCCATCCCGGACCACACATCCATCTGGGCTCAGCATCGTGTGTCTTCTCCAGCACAGTCAGGCTGATCCTAAATCCATAACCCACACTTGAATAGCTCATCCATTTAATGGCAGAAAGCTGCCAGCAGGCAAATCTGTCCTCTCAGCAGCAGCAAAACCAGAGCTAAGCAGTTGCCTTCTTTATTTTCTTTCCCCTTTTTTTTTTTTTTAATTTTTTTTATTTATTTATTTATTTCCCCTTTCTAAATCAATTGTGAGGCCACATGGTCCATCAGAGTCATCTGGAGACCAGGAGCCATCTCTAAGACGGAGCTGGCTGCCTTGGCTGCCGATCACAGCTCTCCTGCCACAAGGTGACATTTCCCCCTCCATCCTCCCTACCCCAGGGAGCCGGGAGGATTAATAGTTCAACGGGGCTTTGGAAATATGTGTGTGGAGAGTTATGAGCCTGATTCATAATAGGAGGAGTTCCCTCCCCTGCTACAGAGATTAATCGCCGGTGCAAATGCAAACACCATTTGGGCTCAACCATCCCAAAAACGGGCGCAGCTGGAGAGGAGAGAGGAGAGGAAAGGAAAGGAGAGGAACAGACCCCGTTGTCAGAGCCTTTTGTCGGTGCCTTTACCTCAAGTATTATGGAAAAATACCCTTAAACACCTTCATAAGCTCAGGGAGAGCCCAAAATCATCTCCAGAAGAGCCAATCCCTCTGCTACCCCCTTGGCTCTGGAAGCAGTGGGGCAGCTCCCAGGGGAGATGCTGCTCTGGGGACCCACCTGGCTGCTCCCTGCCCGATAAACCCACCAGCCCAGCCCTGCTAACCTTGCCCAGCCCGTTGGGTGGCCCAGCTCTGCCCTGGATTGAGCAGATCTCCTTCCCCAGGGCTGTGAGGACCATCCCCTCGAGGCACTCTCTTGCCTGCTCTGCAATTAATTTCTCGTGCCCCTCTAACATAAATAACGGCCAGATAATTTTTAATGCTCTATTTCACCCAGCCCAAACCGGAGCAGTTTCCCAGGTTGCTGGAATCCTTTACAAACCCTCAAAGGATCAGGAAATGGATTTTGACTCTTTTGATTTGAGAGAAGAGGAGCGATCGCAGCTCAATAGTAATTAGGGTGAACTGCAGCTTTTACGCAGCCAAAGCTCACGTTACTACTGAGATGCAAGAATGATCTAATCGGAGACCGGCGTCAGGTAACCAAAAAAGTTAATCCTGGAGATGATAAGAGCTCCTATCTGCCCCGAGCCGCGCTGCCCATGCCACCGGGCCTGGCAGAGAGCTGGGGAGGGGGTGATGGCGATCGCACAGCAGCGCAGGGACTGAGCTAGAGCACAAGGAAACCTGCCCTCCCCTCTGCGCGGTGCTCGGCCTCCCCAGGACGAGGAGACCCCTGCACCTCCCTGCTGACGCTGGCCAAGGGCAGTGCCCACCCTGCCACCTGCCTGGCTGACAGTGCAGGTCTGATGCCGACCCCCCAGGAGGAGGAACACAGGTGGCTGTGGGTGCACCCCAGCTCTTCTTCCAGCTGCTCCCCCCCATCCCGCTCCCCGCAGCCCCCACACCCTGGAGCTCCCCAGCCAGGGCCAGGGTGCTGGCAGAGGGGTCCCAGTGCTGGCATCAGAAGGGAAAATGAATTTGCTTTCCCTGGCTGCCCTCTCTCTGTGCCCTCCCAAACCTCCTGCTACCTCTCTACACATTTAATCTGCTCCTCACCCCCAGACCAAGGAGGATGCAAGTTCAGTGGGGCTGGATGCTACAGATTAGATTGCATCTGTCTGGGTATAAATAATTTACTGCTTGATGGTCAGAGTGAATTTAATTAGTTCTTGTTCTCCTGATAGAATCAGCCCACCGCTGCTAAAGCATTTCACTCCGAATTAGCCTGAAAAGGACTAACAAGGCAGTGCTAATTTTACACACACGACATCCCCCGCAGCCTCTGAAAATACAGCTCCTCGGAGCACCGGGCACGGCCGTCCCCGCGCGAGGCCGGGGAGCGGGACGAGGCGAGGGGGCACAGCCAGGGTGAAGCAGGGTGGGCAGAGATGGGCACCGGCTCGCAGACACCCCTCCCTTCTCCTCTCGCTCTGCCCTTACCTCCAGCTCCCCAGGGATCTGCGGAGGGGACAGAGCTGACGCTGCTGCCCATCGGGTCCCCTTCTGCCCGGGCAGGGGCTCCCCGCCAGCCCGGCACACACCTCACCCCCACTCCAGCACCCAGGGTCAAGCCAGGCCGCTTGCTGCTGGAGGAGCACAGGCTGTCACTGCCTTGGAGAAACACCAACACACATCAGTGCTCCCCAGAGACACGCGCCCAGTCACCTGGAAGGGAGAGGAGACGAGGGAACGGCGGGGGCAGCCGCGGCCACGGTTCCCAGGCACGGGAGACGGGCAGCACCAGGTCCCATCAGCCCCCCCAGTCCTTGGCTGCACCTCCAGCCCCAACAGACGGCTCTGGCCCCCTCTCTGCATCTGGAGCCCCATCTGGGTGCATCGGCCCCAGCCAAGACAGAGCTGGGCTGTCCCGACAGGTCTGGGTGCAACCCAAGGACCCGAATGCAGCAGAGACGCTGCGGCTCCGCCAGCTGCCATCGCTGCTGACCCCTCCAGGCTGTGGGCAAACACTTCACAAAGGGGGCTCGGCCCCAAAACCCCCTGTAGCAGGGAGAGGGACGCAGAGGCAGCGAGGACGCCAGAGCCCATGGCACCAGTGTCCTGTGGGCAGCGGGGCACGGCCAGGGCCGCTCTGGCAGCAGGCTGGCAGCGCAGGGCAGCGCTCCCGTGGCCGCTCAGCCCCGTAAAGCATCGCTGCGCGTTCTCCCTTCGCTCGGTAATTAGACCCCAGCTTCTCCTCTAAGGACAGAGTCTCATTGACCGCAATGCTTTACTGGTCCTGCCTCCCTGCTCTGACCTCCCCTGTCTCCAGCACGATTTATGCTCCACATTAGCAGTCTACCGGAGCCGCTTCCCGCGGCACTGCAGCCGGCCGAGCCCCGCCGGTCACCCCAAACCCACCCAAGAGAGCAGCATGACTCCGGCCCCGGCGCACACCCCCACGCAGACACAAGCTCTGCCCAAGAATGAGAGTCTGAGGACGCGAGGCCAGCAGGGAAAGGCTGAGGGACCAGCGGGGATGCTCCAGGCTGTGCCAGAGGGAACCTGCCCCGGTGACTGGGCGCTCCAGACGATTTCTGCCTGGAGTGGGGTGAGCGGAGGCACCTCCGTCACAAAATGACCACTCAGCAGCTCACCTGCCACCTTCCCACTGGGAGGGCCACGCTTCCATCCAGCAGACTCATTTCCTCCACCCCACTCCTCATCGCAGGGCTCTGTCCCAAAGCCTCTAACCAACGTGCAGCATCTCACTCAATAAATCACCCCGTGGAGGCAAGGCAGCCAACAGCTATCGGCAGCTGTCCGGAGCCTGCGGGCAGCACCAGCCTCCAGAGCTCACCACCTCTCCCTTCATCCCGACAAACAGCTGCTGGGCCACCAGCACCGCCAGTGGGGATCACGACAACGTGGCAAAGGCTGGGCCGGGGTGCAGGGCACCCCCAGGGCACGGTAGGGAGCAGCATCCTCCCTCCGTCAGCTCAGCCACTGCGACCAGCACAGCCCCAGAGTCACTCTCCCCCTCCCAGGAGCACGTCTGTGTGATCTTGACCTCTCTCCTATTTACATGTAAGCTGGGCTGACAACTCCTCTTCATCACTGTGCCAGAGTCTTCCTCGGAGGCCATGCATCTCAAGCAGGACAGCACCATAAATATTGCATAGGAGGTGTTTCTAATCTAGTTATGGGTTCAGCCTCTCCCGCTCTTCCATCAGGGAGCCTTGGATTGAAATTGAAGTGTATTAGTATAATTTTATCAGGTTTTATTAAGCCTAGGGTCTTACGTTTTTGATATATAGTTTTAATTAAGTTTTAAGTCAAAGAATGCAGTCGCTCATATTTTATCTTGCCATGTCACATCAGAGGGAAGCAGTTAATCAGCACATACAAAAACTTCCTATCGCCACTGATGAACGTTCATGAACTTGGCCTGCAGAGACCATCTCCCCTCCACCGCCCACAGCAGGAGCCCAACCAACCCCTCTGCCCAGATCCAGCTGCCCCCTCCCCTCCCCACGCCGCCGCAGGGACACGGGCGGGCGGGGAGGGAAAAGCCTCCGGACAAAGCGGGGAAGGGAGAAGGTGGCCCGGAGGCAGCTGGCACCGGGGCTGCTCCCGGCCGGGCTCCGCAGCAGCAGCTGCTGCTGCCAGCAGGCGAGCGGGCAGAGAACCAAGAGCGGGTACTGGCAACGCTGGGAGAGGCACCGCCTGCGCCAGTGCCACCCCACCGGGTCCTGCGAGGGGACCGAGCCAAGGGCGATGCTCTGGCCGAGCTACCCGCCCCCTGCTCCCACCTCCCCACCAACAGCAGATGGGCAAACCCAGCACGCCTGGCCGTGCCCACCAGCGGCAAGGAGAGGGGAGAGGGGCTGGGGGGCTGAGGGATGGGGTAGCACGGACAGAAGATGGGGTTGGGTGCTCATCTCTCAGCCAAACCTCTTGGGACCCACAGCACCCCCAGGGCTCTGCTGGCCAAGAGGACCCTGCCCCATGGGTCACCTCTCCATCAGGGCAAACACAGGGCTCCAGGCTGAGCCATGTGCTGGACCCAGGGCCCAAGCCTCCATGGTTCCCTCCAACATGGGAAAAAGGGGTCCCAGCCCTCAGCCGTGGGGACTGCCCCAAGCCCATAGTGGGCAGCCAGTGGCAGCAACAGCCCCCCGGGCACAGAGTAACCCCCAGCAGCTGCCAGCCCCAGCACATCAGCGGTGCCCAGGCTCCCAGAAGCATCACCAGCCGGCTGCACTTCTCTCTAAAAGCCATTTGGGGACGTGAGGTCTGTGCCTATCCGCCAGCAAGGGTGGCAGATGGCACTGCAGCTTGCACTGCCGCTGCCCTCACCCTCCACAGCTCCCCAGCCGGGGAGGGCTGCTCCTCCCCAAGGACCCGAGGCCACGGCGGGGGCAGATCACTCACGGCTCCTTGGGAAAGGCTGATTCATCCCGTCTGGAAGGAGCTGCAGATGCGAGGCAGAACAGAAGCTGCCCGCTCACCACCCCACACGCAGCTGGGGCGATGTGGCCCTGGGTGCTCGCTCCGCATCAGCCCCCAGGCACCTTCCCTCAGCTGGGAGCCAACACAAAACCTCCGCCGGCAGCCCCGGCCAAGTTGGGTCTCCAGAAACCTGACCTAGAGCAACTCCGTGTCCTCCAGCAGCACCAGGGAGCAGAGCTGGGCAGATGGGGACGCACGCAAACACCCCGCCATGTGCCAGTCTGCCCCTTAGCTGGGGGACAGAGCGCTCAGAGGATTTCTGAGGACAGACACAGCAACGGTCCAGCAACGTTTCAGGTCCCGTGGTTTCTGTGGCGTGAGAAGCAGAGGAGCCGAGCGCAGACCTGTCTCTCCAAGTTGACGTGCTTAAAAATTTATCACGGAACTTGAAGAAATGAACTCAATTAAAAACCAGGTTCATGCTATTACATTAAAAAAAATAACTCCCCCCTTTCCCACGCCAAGGTTCCAATCTGTAAGAGCAGCAGAAACCTCAGAGTGCAGCGTTACCAAAGACGGGGCACGTGCTCTGCCGGAAACACCCGCGGCACCGCCCGGCGCGCGCCAGTACGGGAGCGACCGACGGCGCGAGGCAGCCTCGTGACGCAGCGAGAACAGCCAGGGAGCCCAGCAAGGAGGGACCGAGCCACCAGCAGCGGCATGGGCCGAGCTTGCTGCCCAGACCCTCCTGGGGGGCTGCCATGAGGCCCATTAGCGCCCTGGGGAGAGGGTGACAGGGGGCAAGGGGTGCAGAACAGCCCGAGGCACCGGCCCTGCTCCATCACGAGATGCACAGGTCGCACGAGCGGGGACATGTCCAGGCACCGATCCTGCCTCATGCACCAACCCCGAGCTCTGCAGGGCTGGTACCAGCCACAGGAACCCCCTGACACATCCAGGTAGCCCCAGTGAGGGGGGCAAGAGACTGCAGGAGCTCCAGGCCCTCGAGCAGAACCCACACCCCTGCAACTTGCTCCAGCATCCCACTACCTGTGGGATGACCACATCTCGTCCTGGGGAGGAGCAGAGCGGTGCTCGGAGCCAGCCCAGCAGCACCTGGCGACCACGGCATCAGCAATGACAGCGACATCTTCCCAGAGAGGAGAGGGGGAATCCCAGGACAAGCAGGAATGGTTCTGCTCATCAGCTGCAAGACTGGTAGACTCGGGGGGTGGGGAGCGTGTTTTGCGTTTCCTGCCTTCTCCTTTGCAAGAAAACAGAGATTTGGGGTTGGATTTGAATTTCATCCAGAAGAAGATGATTTTTCTTTGAGAGGAAAGCAGTTGGATTGCTTAACTCCCTCTGTCCCCATATTCCCATTGAAATGTGATTTGAGGTAGAAAGTTTCCAGACAAGCAGCCCCACTCTTGCGGAATCACCAGGAGCGTGGGGTACCTTGGGACACCTTATTCCAATAGTTTAACCCATCCCCCCTTGTCCTGCCCCCACAGGCCCTGCTCAAAGGTCTGTCCCCATCTTTCTGACAGGCCCCTTGAAGCACTGAAAGGCCCCCAGAAGGTCTCCCCAGATGGAGCCTTCTCCTCTGCAGGCTGAACCCCCCCAGCTCTC
>JANIJG010004461.1:0-23029 GCA_024611175.1 Megaceryle torquata | reverse complement strand
GGAGGGGTTTCCAAGCCCCCCGTGGAGCTGTGGTGCTGAGGGCCATGGGTCAGTGGTGCCCTGGCCGTGCTGGGGGATGGTTGGACTCGATGATCTGAAAGGGCTCTTCCAATCAAAACGATTCTGTGGTTATCCAACACCTGCCAATCAAAACGATTCTGTGGTTATCCCACACGCAGCCGTGTGCGCGTCCCTCTGGCAGAAAGGGCTCAGGACAGGGGGGTTTCATGTGCAGGGGGGTGCCCCATCTCGGGAGGGCAGCGCCGGCGGGGCCGGGCTGCCGGCAGGTGGCAGCGGCTGCCCGCGCCGGGCCTGCGGGGAGCGAACGGGCGGCCCCGGTGCCAGGCTGCGGCCCCGGACCGCCGCCGGGGAGCTCCCCGGGACGAGGTGCGCTCGCTGCCCGCCCGGCCCTTGCATCTTCGCGGCCGGGGATGCGGGATCCTGCCGCCGCTTGAGCGTGCTGGGCTCGCCCGTGGCCAGAGCCCGTCCCGGAGCTCCGAGGCTGAGCTGTCCCCGTCGGGGGGAGGAGGGGGCTGCGCTGGGGCGGCTGCCAGCTCACCGCAGGGGCATCGCTCCACCGGAGATCGATATAAATTAAGATGGTTTCCCTTGAAAACAGCTTAATAAAGCGGAAAAAAAAGGCGCTAAAGCTGCGCTCAGAGGCTCTGCAGGCGCTGCAGGACGGGGCTGGCTTTGGGCAGCTGCCCGGGAGGGGATGGGGCTCCCGCTTGCCCCCGAGCTCCACTGGCATCACGGGGGGAAGGCAGAGCTGCCGTTCAAGTGCAGTGAAAGGCACCCGCAAAATCCTGTTCCCTGCCCCAGACACCTTGCATTAGGCTTGGATGCTGTAGCTGGTGCCTGGGAGCAGAAGCTGTGCTAGGCAGGAGGAGGAGGAGGATCTGCTGGAGGCTGCCCAGCATGCCCACGGCACCGGGAGAAGGCTGCGAGCTGGGGGATAATCTGGGGGAAGAGCTGTGGGCGCTGAGTATCTGCAGCTGGATGGGAGGTGAGATGGCCCTTCAAGCCTTGAGTGGGGGGGGGAGCTCAGCCTGAGCCTCTACCATGGGACCTCTTGCATCCCACCGCTCTCCTTTATGCCCCTGTCATTGATAGGTGTTCTCCTTTGCCTGTTAATTTAGACATCCTTGTGTTCTTTTAATTAAATTAGCATCTTTTAATATATGTTGTCCTGCCATCGCAGCTTAATCTCTCTCCAGCTGCAGGGAGCCCTGAGCTCCTCCTGGTACGTGAAGTGTGCACAGCCCCACCGGCGTGGGGTGCTCAGGTGAGCTGGCACTGGCTGGTGTGCAGGATGTGTCCCTTTCTGGGGTGCTGGGGCTGAGTCCCATCTGCTATGTTCTGCAGGTCCCTGGGGTCTCTCGGGTGGAGGAGCACAGGGTTGTCCATCTTCACCAGGTAACTGATGTCCTTGGTAGGAGGGGAAGGGTGATGGAGCTGACCCTTGAGGCACCAGGGCCCGCATGCTCCCCAGCAGCTCGGGGCAGCCTTGGTGCTTGTCTGCTGCCTGCAAATTGTCAGGAGCTGCCTGTCCTTTGCGAGGTGTGCTGCCCACTGCTGTGCTCAGACAGGCTGCCACATCTTCTGGACGCTTTCTGCCCCTACTTGCCCCTGCCTGGTTGCTACCCTCACAGACAGAGTCCTGGTGGCTCATGGGCGCGGGCAGGGTGCTCAGCACCGGTGGCCCACACTGTGGGCACTGCTGCCTCCCTCGTCAGGGTCTGGCAGGGCCCTGTGCCCTGCCAGGGATGCACCAGCTTCTCCGTTAACATTTTCACCCAAATCAGTTCTCTTGCTTAACTGACCTTTAAGTGTGATGCCTGAGTGGTAACTGGCTGGCGGTGAATGCCGGGCCCTGGGAGGATGAGTCTCGGTCCTGCTAGGCTCCCCGCTGTGGGCTCCAGCCCTGGCACGCTCCAGCGGGCTGGGGAGCATGCGGGTGCTGTGGTCTGGGTGCCCTGAGGAAGACAGGCAGCAGTGTGTGGTTGTGTCCGAGTTCTGTGAGGAGGGTGCTGCGGCTGCTCCGTGGGCATGGTGCGGTGGGGCTGGCCCTGCTGCTGGCTGCCCCCTGGTCTCTGGGTCCCTGGTTTGAGACTGTTTCAAGCTGTCAGCCCCTGAAGTGGTTGGAAGGGTGCTACAGCAGCGCTGTCATGGGTGCCGTGGGTGGGATGCTCCCAGTGCAGCCCTTCTGCCGGGCCTGCTGTGGTGGCATCCCAGCAAGGAGCTGATCCATGTGTCCAGCTGTGCCGCAGCCTCTCGCTGCGGGTGTTACTTAACCACTGCATGTTGTTCCCTGGCTCGGTGCTGGGGGAGGAGAGCAGGCGGAGCGGGGCTCCCGTGGTCACCCTGCCTTGTGAAGTGCAGCAAAACACCTCAATTGTTAGTCGGGGCTTGTCAGCTGGATCGCAGGAGCACCGGATAAAGTGTTCCAGTGAAGAAGATAATTGAAAATCAAAAAAGACTTTGTTAATTTGATTAGGCAGAGCCGTAGTTGAATTGTTCTTCATCAAAAGAGATTTAATTTTGACATGCAATTAAATCCTTCTGCTGTACTGGTGCCCTACGTGTTCCCACCAATAGGGCAGGCTGGGGGGGTGTGTACAGGACAGTGGAGAGCTGGGATGTGCTGCGGGGGTGGAGAGGAAGAGGAGTGCAAGTGTGTGACAGGCGTGATGGGAGTAGGGGTGAGGAGGGTCTGTCATGCAAACACTGCTCATTTAGCACTGGCTTCAAGTTGTAGTTTAACTAATTGCATCGAAGCAGCAGCTCTGCAGTGGCTTGGTCCCCTCACCCAGGGTGGTCCCCTCATCTTGCCAGCCCAGACGTCCTGGGGGTAAAGCCCTGATGTGAAGGGCTGTGATAGCGTGAAAGGGTCTTTGCTGGTGGCTGGGTTCGGTGCGGTGGCCAGAGCAGGTTTTCCGCAGGACGGGCTCCCTCGGACCAAGCAGAAGCTCCATCCCACTGGTGGGAGCCAGGGCAGGTGGTGCTGGCATCGAGGTGCCCAGAAGCTCCAGCGTCCCTCTCGCTGGCTGCTGCCCGCGCCGATAAGGCAGAGGATTATCGCTGAGCTGAGCTGAGGTGCCGTAATCCCTCCCTGCTGCGCCGGCGGGGGCGATGGCCGGGTGGAAATCCCACAGTCGGGGTTGTGGATTTAGAGCTGATGGTGAGAGAAGGAGCTCAGTGGGATGTGACAGAGCTTTAAAATGTGCAAAAAAAAATATGCCTGTGTGCCTCCTCAGGCAGGAGTGGGGAGAGGCCCTCGTGGTGAGCAGGAGCTTTAGGAGGACTTGTGGGAGGTCTGTGTGCTGCGGGTGCGGTGCCGCTCAGCACTGGCAGCAGGAGCCTGGCAGAGGTGTCGGGGGTGAGGAATCGGATTTGGTTGATGCAGCAGCTCACTGGGGCTGGGCTCTGGACAGGCCCTTTTGCCTTTGCGGTGCTGTTGGCATGGCTGGGTCCCAGCTCCGCTCTGAGACACGAGTCGGTTCACTGCGTGGTGCCCCCTGAGCCCAGCCCCATCCTTCCCCTCCCTGGGCTCGTGTCAGCGTTGCTGGGAGCGCGCCGGCTCCTGCGGTGCTCTGTGCCACCCTTGGTGGGGGGGGGTGGGAGTGGGGGTGGTGTCTCTGAGGCCTTGGCATTGGCGAAGCCCAACATGCCATGAGCTGCCCACACCTCTCCCTGGGCTCAGCACCGCTGGCAAGGCTGGCAGCTCTTGGCACTGGGGGATTTCGGCTGCTCTGATAGAATTCTTCTTAGACTGGATGGAGCCACAGGGAGATTTTCTATTACAGCCTCACGCTTCCATTTGCCAGCCCAGAAGAGCAGCTCTGAGAGGCAATGGACTTGGCTGTGCAGTAGGCTTTTTAATTCCCCTGCTGTCTACACTGATGGGCTGTTTGTGGTGCCTGGTATGAGCTCCGTGCCGATGCCCTGGGCTGGGGGTGGCTCTTTGCTGGTGCAATTCGGGTTTTGTGGTTCAGAGCATGAGGTGACTGGTCCTACCCGTGGCCTCTCTCTGCCCTTTGCTGTCCATTTTGCCTCAGTCTTTGTCTCTGTTCCCCCTCCTGCGTTGCCATCTGCCTGGCTTCCCGCAGACCTGCTGCGGCTCTGGCCACACGTGCCCGTATTTCCTGCTGCTTTCTGTGTTGACTGGCCTGGCTCCATCCGTTACCTGCGTGCTGAGCTCTCCTGCCCCATGGCTGCCCAGCTTTCCTGCTCACGCCCTTCACGGTGTGGGGGGGTTCCTTTGGGTACCTCCATCCTGCGCTCAGTGCTGGTGCAGGTGGCAGCAGGAGGAGGGGGACCCAGTGGAGGATGCTGGGTGCCAGCTGTGGGAGGCGGCTGAGCCCCGCTCCAGCAGCTTCAGGGAGCATCGGGCAGAGTGGGATGTGGGGGATCCCAGGTCCCCTCAGGGCTGTGCGGGTGAGACAGGTATGGATCTACCTCCTCCCAGGGCTCTCTGTCCCCGCACTGAGGTGGGCAGATGGTGTGACCCCCCTGCTCTGCCCAGCCGCTCGAGTCAGAGCTGACAAATTTAGGGGCTCGGGCTGTTTTAATTGCCTCTCAAATGCTAACGGAGAGCCAGAGGCACCTCGCAAGGGCAAGAAAACACGTCTGCCCGCAGCATCCTGGGAGCCTCTGCCTGCTGGGGTGTTGGGGAGGATCAGAGCCATCCTCGAGGGCCCCGAGGAGACCTGGAGCGTGCTGCTGTACAGGGTGCTGGGGATGCTGGTGGGCTCCAGCACATGGGCTCTGGTGGCCCGGGGAGCTAGGCACTGTTCACACCACACTTAAAAGTGGAGCTGGCAGCCTGTGTGCGAACAGGACTTGGGGGTTTTGCGAGGCTGGGAGGGGCAGCAGTGAGAGCCTGTGCTGTGGTTTGTGTCCCTGTCCTGATGAGCATGGTCCCAATTCAGGGAGCGGGGAGGTCCTGAAGCATCTGCAGAGCCGATGCCACATCTGGGTAAGGTACCCTGGCATCATCTTTGCCCTGATCTGCCAGATCCTGTGGTGGGTACTGGACCCACTCAGGTGACTGCTTGGCCCTGGCAGCATCGAGGCAGGAGTTTCAGGGGTAGAGACACGGGTACCCCCATCCCAGCCCCGGGGCCTGCAGCGTGAGAGCGGGTTCAAAGCGGGCACCCGCAGCTGCCCGCGGTGTGGGTGCAGCAGCCCCGGCGAGCTCGGCGCAGTGTTTACCGCTTCCATCTTGGCTTGTTGCCTTATTTGTTCTCCTCTAATTGAGCAAATGCGCTGTAGGCAGCGAAGCTGGGCCAGCATTGACTTTATTAGGGGAAAGCATCAATACAGCGCTGCGCGTTAGGAGGCTTAGTCTAACACTGTCAGACTACGGGAGTTTTAAAGTTGCACTTTATTCATGATGTTTTGATTTCTCTTGCTCTGGGGACTCTGACTTTGATAGATTGTGATGCGGTACCAGAACAATATGATACACAAGAGCAGCTCGCTTCCAAAATGGGCATTTGCCACGAGAGCCCAATGTTTTCTTGATTTTTATTTTATTTTTAGAGTGAAAAATGATGGCATAAAGAAATCTTAAGCTTTGCACAGTTCAATTGCCCAGAATTAGCAACCAGAAAGTTGATTTTACTGCTGACTGGTAAGGCTGTTAGAGGTAGTTACGCCAAGCTAATTCCTGAGTTCGTTTTGCTGCTGCAGCAGCGCTGGCAGGAGCTGTTTTCACTCCAGAAGTTGGAGTTTCTGGCTGCCAGTTACCAAATTATTCCTTTGCAAGCGAGCACCCCTCTGCTGCCACCTTGCCGCTGCCGTCCCAGCCCGTGGGCCCTTTGTGCCCCTGCGTTCCTGGTCCTCCCCGCACTTGTGAATGGTGCAGGTGTGGGAGCTGGTGGGCATCAGACCCTGCGCTCAGCCCCGCTGTTGGGGCACCATAAAGCTCTGTCCACCCCAAATCTGATTCCTGAGGATGCGTTACCCAGTGTGCCGGGGAGAAGGTCGCAGGATGTGGTTTCTGTAACGCGTCTCCTGTGCGACCGTGTGGGAGTCGTCGGGTGCTCGTTGTCTCGGCACTAAGAGCAACCGTTCTGTCTGCTCTTGGTGTGGTTGCCATAAGGGGCTTCTGTTGAAGTGTGCCTGGAATTAGATATAAATTAAATGTACTGTTAAAATAAAGTGTTACCACGGCCGTTTGAGTTGGAGGCTTGAATAGCTTCATTTTCCCCTGTTTGATGGCCTTGTCCTCTGTATTCCATCCGATTCTTGTAGGTTCTTATCAATGTGGTGTGTTCCCAGCCCCCGGGCCAGACTCTGCCGCCCTGGCTCGGGTCAGGCTGTGGTCCTGCTGGGCAGCTGATCTCTGCTCCCCGGGGATGTCCCAGACCCAGCTCTGCCACCCCTGTCTCGGGGTGATCCGGCTGTGGGCCGTGCAGCCCAGTTTTTGGTAAAAAGGAGGAGAGTGCTGTTGCACTGCACACTTCAAATAAACCAGCACTGATGTGACAGGTAACGGGCTGCTGTGGTGCAGGATCGGACCCTCTCGCACAGAGAGGCTGGGGAGGAGGCAGTGGGGGGGGTGCAGGGTCTGTGCCATGCCCTGGTGCCTCATCCCAGGGCAGTTGTTGGTGCTTTGCAGCTTCAGTGTTTTCTTGACTTGTTTCCTGGCCCCAAGGGGAGGCGGAGAGACTCAGGAGAAGCGATGGCTGCCGTGTGCAGGGGCTTGGGGAGGGAGCAGGGACCGTGGGCACCCGCTGCCTCCTGCCCAGCTCTGGGCTGCTCGCCGGGCTGCAGGAAGCTGGGGGGATTTTTGAGTGTTAGGGCTGGAGAATACCACTTTTTGTTTTTAAATGTGTCAAAACAGCATTTTTCCCCAGCCTTGTTCTCGGAAATGTTTGTACTGTTCTTGCTAAAACTTCCCTCAAAATTTCAGCCTGAGGCAGACGCGCGATATGGGAAACATCAGAGCAAAATGACTCGCGTTGCACAAAGACACAGGCAAGTGATAATAGGGTCTTTTAAAGCGTTGGGAAATCGCTGAACGGTGGCACTGCAATCTATACAGCCTGGTAGCAGCCTGGAGATGAGCGGCTGCCCGTGTCCCTGGCACCTTCCCAGACTTCAGCAGAGTTCCCGCGGGTGGAACCGCGGCACCGGCCGCCTGGGTTGCATCTGCGCAGGCTGCAAATCTCCCTTATCCCTCGCTGGGTGACCCTGTGTGCAGCGGAGCATTCGCAGCCTCAGCAGAGCTTGTCCTGGCCCGATCCGGTGCCCGCAGCACCTTCCAGTGGTGCTTTCCATGCTCTGCTGGCTGTGGCTGCTTCTGGAGAGGCTGGAGATGCCACGGGGCTGGGCTGGGATGCTGTGGGCTTGGTGTGGGGGGAGGGTGTCTATCTGATCAGGTGGCCCTGGTCTGCTGCTTGGGGTCATAGAATCACAGGCTAGTTTGGGTGGGAAGGGATCATTGAGTCCAACCCCCTGCACTGAGCAGGGCCATCTGCAACCAGAGCAGGGTGCTCAGAGCCCCAGCCAACCTCCCCTGCAATGGTGCCAGGGATGGGGCAGCCACCACCTCTCTGGGCAGCCTGGGCCAGGCTCTCACCACTCTCAGTTTAAAAAATTTCCTCCTTCTCCCTAGTCCAAGTCTTACTCTTTTAGTTTAACCCATCCCCCTTGTCCTGTCCCACCAGCTCAAAGGTCTGTCCCCATCTTTCTGACAGGCCCCTTGAAGCACTGAAAGGCCCCCAGAAGGTCTCCCTGGAACTTTCTCTTCTCCAGGCTGAACCCCCCCCAGCTTTCCCAGCCTGGCCTCAGGCTGCCATGGGCTTCTGGGCTGCAAGATCACAGTGCCAGCTCCTCTCCAGCTTTTCACTCCACAGCACTCTCAAGTCCTCGGCGGGGCTGCTCGCGATCTCTTTACCCCAGTCTGGGCTGATAGCGGGGGTTGCCCTGACCCAGGTGCAGGACTTTTCACTTGGCCTGGTTGAACCTCGCGCGTCTCTCCTGGGGGCTGTGTGGTGAGGGCTGTGGGAGTTCTTGGAGTGCCCCGTGCTGGGCGCAGTGGAGAAGCTGGTCTGGAGGAGACGCAGCAGCCCTGGCTGGGCTGCGGTAGCCGTGTAAACGCGCAGCAGGCAGCGTGCGTCAGGCTGGGGCCGCAGTGTTATTTACAGAGAGGCTTGTGGAGTCTCCGAGGAGAGCCAGCACAACTTGCATATTAAACCAGGAATTGCAATTAACAACAAAAAAGGGCATTTTTATAACACTTTCATTGAAGTCTTAATGAACAAATAAAGAAGCAGAGCAATCTGCATATGCATTTGTGAGATATAAAACTGACTGAATCGAGATGAAGCAGCAAGAAGCTTTGGCTTCTCTTCTGCTGGATAAGTAAAACAAAACAGCAAAGAAGGGAGAGGGGAGGGGGAAGCAAACTCCTGTGTAGGAATGGGGAGGCTCGGGTATGTGGTCCCCATTAACCTGGTGAGGTGCAGGGGTTGGCTCAGCAGAGCTGTTGTCCTCCCCTCTGAGCTGTGCCGAGGGGATTTAGAGGGATTTCTGAAAGCACGTTGGAAAAGAAATTGGAAGCTGAAAAAAAAAGTAGAGAAGTATGGATTTGTCCTGGAGCAGCAGCACCTGCTGCTGGCACAGAACCAAAGTCATGTGGGCACAGGGTTGGGGTGGGAGGGCTGAGGCCAGGCTGACCCCATCGAGAGGAGGAGGGGGGCTTTTGTTCAGAGCATGGGTGAGAGGTCTGAGCATCGCCCCAGAGCCTGCATTTAGGTACCGAGTGCTGCCTTTGGTTTTGTGTCCTGAACGAGCCCCAGGATCCCCCCTGTGGAGTTTGGGGTTGCTGAGCAGGGAGGGAGAGGGGGTACAGGGGTCTGGAAGGCCAGCGAGGTGTCCCCAGATGTTACAGGCTACACAAGTGCCTGTGTTGAGAGGAGCCTGTCTGGCAGGGGGGACGATGAGGAGCATCAGTCAGTGTCAGGGAGATGTATTGACAAACAGCTCGGCGTACAGACCGAGCGGGGCCGCCGTGCACCCGAGCTGCCGATGGCAGAGTGCGGCGCTGCCGGAGACCTGCTGGGGACTCGCGGAGAGGTCAGAGAGGCAACTGCCTCCCGTGACAGATGGACCCGCTGCGCCAGTCCCTGCGCCCGCTCCCTGACTGTCCGCGGAGCAGAGAACCCAGAAAAGGCTCCACAGCCTTCCCGTGTCTCGGGGACATCTGCGCAGACAGTTCTCTCTCCTCCCCCCAAAGGCTCCCAGGGCACGACGGACCCTCTCCTGCTTTTTGGCACAAGCAGCTCCAGTGGGACTCTGCAGGACGCTCCCCGGGATGATTTATGATACTTGCTTCAGCTAATTTTTAACTCTGATCGCTTCTCCTTCTCCTCGGTAGAATTTAACTAGTTTGCCTGGAATATTAATAATTAAACATCAAGGAATTATATCCCAAGCAGTCTTTTCAGATGAACGTTTGTGATTGTTTAAAGCGCACGGCGCCGGGTTTTAGTGCCTCTTTGATAGAATTTTGCTTCTTTTAAACTGCTGCCACCAGTAACCCTATAAATTAGCAGATGATGGAGGGGAAATCTCCTGGCTGCTTCTGTTGGTTTTTGCAGTTCGAGTTGTTAATAGGAGTGTTGGGTCATGGCCAGGAATTCCTTAACCGGCGAAGGGAGGGGTGTGCCCCGTGGCACGGGGGTGACCGCCAGGCTTTGCTGTGTGCACGCTCATGGTTTGGAGGCACCTCAGCTTCCAGGGGACGCTGGTGGATGGCCTGGTGGGAGACTGGGAACACGCTGTGCCGATGGGAGCGGGTGGGCCGGGCGGTGCCACGGGCAGGAGGCCCTGCCGTGAGCAGGGGCGTGCGGCAGCTCGCGGAGGCTGCAGCGTGTTGCCGGCGTTTGCCGGGAGAGTTTGCGATGAGCTTGGCTGCAAGGGAGGATTCTGCCTCCTCCTGCTGAACGCCGTGGGGTGACCCAGCTCGTGCTGCCAGCGTGAGGTGGAGGCTGCTCGGGTGTGATTCGTCTCATCTGCAGAGCAGGTACGAAATGCTGCCGGGGCGGGGCGTGCGTGGCGACGTTCACAGTCCCCCGGCACGTGGCAGGACCGAGCCCTGCTGCCTACTGCCAGCAAACAGAGGTGGTCGCAAACTCCAGGGTTGCCCAAGCGCAGGGGAATTGCAGCAGCTGGCTGGGATGGGTTGAACTGCTGCCCTCAAGTGTGTGCCCATCATCCCTGCCCACAGGCAGGGAGGGCAGCTGCTGCCCAGGAAAGAAATTCTTTTTTAGTGCCAAACATGTGTGGGAGAGCACAGCTGAGGCAATGCGTGTTTCTTGCCTCCATGGGGGAGATGCTGTTGCAGGGAAGGAGCTCAGTGCACCCTTTGGTGTTTGCTTTGAGCCTGGGGAGCACCCAGCACCAGAGAGGCTTCCAGATGAGGGGAGTTCTGCATGTGGAGGGGTCTGGGCAGCCAACCATTGTGGTCTGAGCTCCAGACTGGAGTTTTTCCAGTGGCAGGGCAGTGCTAAGAGCAGGGTTCACTGCTTCACCCCTGCACAGCCTGTTCTGCACCTCTCCCCACTGTAGGATGTCTGCTGGAGGGGTCCCAGAGTTGCTCTGCACCCGGGAGTCCCACTCCCACGCTGTCCCTCAGGGCTGAGGGTCCGTGTCCACCCGTCGTGCTCCCACCCCTTGCCATGGAGCTGGAAGCTTCATTTATTCTGTAGGGAAAAGAATTCACATCTCCCCAGCCAATGCAAAACCAAATACAAATAAATTTCTCTCAAAGTGCAGTCGTTGGAGAAAACTAAAGGCCGTTAGTCAGGCTGACATCAGAGGAGCCGCATTCGCTCTGACAAGCAGCAAAGGCTTATGTTTTATTCACTAGGCCTGAAAAATACCTTCCCGAAGAGGGGGCCCATAAATAAAGCAGCGTGATGAATATTACACGGGATAAAAACTGATAAAGCAAGGGCCCTAAACATGAGATGCACGGCGAGGTTAGGAAAGCACATGGTTTTCATTACACCTCATCCTGTGTGACGGGCTTGGGGTTGAGTGGCGGGGTGGGAAGGGGAACCCCCCCTGTGGGGATGCTTCTGGCTCCCCCGGGGAAAGTCAGGAGGTGGGATGGGCTGAGCTGCACCCGCTCCTGGTGACGCAGCTCCTGGGGCAGAGGAGAGGCCGCTGGGGAGCTGCTCCCCAGGGCAGAGCGAAGGGCTCTGGGAGAGCAGGCGCTGCAGGGATGCACCTTCGAAGCAGGATCCCAGCCGCTGTGATCTGTACCTGGAGCATGTTTCCCAGCTGTGAAATGTCTGTGGTTCTTTGGGATCTCTCCTGAGGGGTTTCCTAGAGTCTCTTTGGCCCCTAAACCCCCTGGCTTTTTGCAGTTGCTGTGGAGCTGTGTCGGGTGCTGAGGCTCAGTGCTGCGCTGGGTGCAGCTGTGGCCAAATCCCTCTCATGCACTGTTTCCTCACCATCATTTCTCTGGCCAGGGCCTCACCACCAGTGCCAGCAGCAGAGCCACTGATGTCCCCAGAGCACTGACCTGCCCAGGGTCCAGACAGTGAGGGTGGGCTCAGCCCTGGCCCTGCTGAAGGCAGCTGGGGGTGGGGGGGGGTGTGCAGGTGTGAAGGGAGTAGTTGGGGTGCTGCTGGTGTTGGAGGAACATCCTCCAGTACTGGGTTTCTCTGTACAAAATGCCTCCCAAATGTATTGTGATGGAGAACTAGTAGCGAATTACCGAGGCCGTGATGGTTACAGAACGTCCTCAAAGACGAGTTTGTGTCTGGGAATGATTTTTAAGGGTGTGTTCCCTTTTGCTGGGTCGGTGGGGGGTGCCAGGAGAGGTGTTGTGATGGTTGTTGGCACTATTTGGCAATGCCATCATGGAGCTGTTTGTCCACCTCCCCAGCTTCTGAGATCCTCTGTGATCCAGGAGGGGTGTGTCGTGGAGCTTTCCCTGCCCAGGAACGCTGGGGGTGGCTGGGATCCTGCACCCCCTTGCCCAGCCTCTGCACCCTGGCCTCTGCTGCTGCCCCAGCTTCTGCCTCCTCGGGGTGATGGGCAGGCTCAGGCCCCTCCATGCCCCCCCAGGTGCTTTGCTGGAGGAGGTGCAGTGGTGGTGAGGCTCTGGCAGAGCTCGCTGGGCACCCGCCGGCTTCCCCCGCCTGTGCCTTTCGCGAAGGTTCCGTTTTCCTTCTCTCCACCAATTTGAGAGCCAGAAGCCAGGCTCCGGGGCAGGGCTCTGTGCGGGTCCCCCCGTGTTGCTGAACAGCAGCCCCCAGGGAACTCGCGACGCAGTTCTCTCAAAAGCCGCACGTTCAGGGGCTGCGGGAGGACGTTTGCCCCCATTCATGCGCCGTAATCCCGTGTTTGGCAGATCCTCTGTAAACTGGGTGCAAAGCTCCTTTGCAAAGAGCCTCCGCTCTGCCTCGGAAACCCCGGGCTGGACCCCGTGGGGCGCGGGAGCAGCCCCCTGCCCTGCACCTCCCCGTGGTGCGGGAGGCAGAATCCTTGAAATACGAGCACTTAGCTTTTTATTGCACCATTTAGTTGCTGCCTGACAGTGTAATCCACCATTAAAAACATCAAAGCTCAGGGGAATTCACCATTGTTATTCACCGTGTGTATCTCTCCTCGCCTCAGTCGCTCCCCGATCCCATCTGCTCCCTCCTCTCACCCTGCTCGCCCCGGGACAGCACAGGGGCCGGCGCCGAGCGTGCGGCTGCTACGCGCTTGGTCTTGCTGGTGGAGACCGCGGTGGGTGCCAGTGAGGGGGTGGGAGGGGGCTGCAGTGCCGGGCTCTGGGTACAGGGAGAGTGCTGGGGCTGTCGTGGTGAAGCTGAGCAGGTGGCTGGAAGCTGTGGTGCAAATGCTGGGTGCCAGCTGGGATGGGGGGTTTCCTTCCCTGAGCTGGGACCCGTCTCTGTCCAGGACCTGGTGTCCTGCCTGCAGGAGCCGGGGGGCATCCTCTGCGAGCTGCAGGGCAGGAGCTCTCTGGTCCTGGCTCTTGGCCGAGCGGGGCTGAGGGCAGCTCCCCTCGGTGGTCCTGGGGACAGTGCTGACTCAGTGCTGAGCAGCTCCTCCGGGGTGAGAGATTTGGCCTTTCTTGCTGTGTCTTGGAACAGCAGCTGAGGGCAGCCCGGGTGGCGTGAGCCAGCCCCACTGCCCACGGCTGCTGGTGGAGAGCTGCTCTGCAGATGCCAACACCAGTTTGGGAAATGGCTTTTCCAGTTGGATACAGCTTTTGCAAAGGTTTTTCCTCTGGAGCTGCAGCTCTGCGTGCTGACCTGCCCGCCCGGGTGGGCACGGGGCTGCGGGGGAGGCACATGCTGCCGTGCTCACCAGTCCCATCCTCATCCTTCCTGCTGGGGCTGGATCCTCCAGAAGGGTGCAGGACCTGACCACCTGCTCGAGACCTCGCGTTCGCCAGTCACCGGGAGCGGGAACACAGCATCCCTCCCTCCATGGGCCCTGCTGCCTTTCCCAGCAGTTGGGGGGGCTGGGTGGGAGAGATGGGCTCTGCTGTTTCTCTGAGCTGTTCTCACTCGCCTCGGTAATGATTTTTTTTTATTATTATTATTATTTTATTTCTGTTGTGTAAAAAATAATGGTGCTGGCTGCCGCGGCAGGATCCATTGATCAAGGAGCTCTTGGCTGGCAGGGGGTTGTGGTGGAAGCTGTGGCAGGGTCCCTGACAGGCCTGGTGCTGGGGGGAGCAGCCCCAGGAGCACGAGCTGGAAGGCCCCTGTGGACTGTGACTGCAGTTGTCCCAAATTACTGGTTTGTTCCCCTGCATTTGAGTCCAGGGTCTGGTTCCCTGGCCCCCTTGCTTGTGCTGTCCTCAGTTAAAGTAGAAGGGTGGGTGACCCCAGCCCTCTAATCTGTAGCCTAGATCCCTCAAGACAAGGGGGCTGCTGGGGGTGTCACATTGTGACATCATCCCCGTGTCTCTGGTTGGCTACTGGAGGTCCTGATCATGTTCTTGGTGCTGGTCCCAGCTCCCGTGGTGTGTGCAGGACAGGGAAGGGGGAGCTGACCCTGATCTGCCCTGGGGGGGCTGAGCCAGTGCTCCCTGTGCTGCTGGTTCCCGCTCATCGGCACATCTATGGGGATGTTTCAGCCCCACCGGTGCCCGCCAAGCGGCGCGGGGTCTGTGGGGCGAGGGGTCGGCCCAGGCTTCTCTGGCAGAGCAAGGTCAGCGCCGCTGTCCCTAGCGTGGGTGCGAACGGGGCCGTGAGGAGCCGTGGCGCTTTGCCCACGGCCACTCGAGTGGGGCCAGGGCAGCCGTGTCCTCGGTGCCGTGGTCCAGTGCTGCGGCAGAGCCCCTGCCCCGCGCTGCGCTGGGGTCCCCAGGCTGCCCTCCCCTGCCCGTGGCCAGCACTGTATTAAAAAAACATAATTGATTTTCCTTCCTGCCAGCGCTTAACCTGGACTTTCCCGCTGCGGCGGCAGAGGCCCGATCACAATATCTCTGAAGAGGCCGGTGAGTTATAGTAATGGACGCTCTTCGAGCTGTCTGTGCCGCTCGTAAATCTATCCCCTCCTGAAAGTGCAGATGGTCCATAATCGTCCATCATCCCGAGCCAGCGCCGGGCAGCACCGGGGTGGGTTTCTCCTCGGAGGCTGCTTTTTCTGCAAGCTAAACGGAACCGCGCCGCGGCGCGAGCTCTCCCCGTAATGGAGCGCGGGCGGCCCCGCCGACAGCCGTGATTTAGGAGGGAACGAGCAATAAATATCCCGGAGGCTGGGGCTGCGAGCAGCCGCGGGAGGGGACGGCAGCGGGGCCGGGCTGTATTTACGCACAGCGCTGTTTGCTGGGGCTCTGGCAGGCGTGCTGTGACCCTGGGGGTTGGGGGGGGTGGTTTCCACAGGCCGCTGCCTCGCTCTGCTCTCTGTGCTGGCGCGTGTGGGGCTGGAGCATCGGTAGCAATGCCGGCTGCACGGTGCTGGTGGCACTGGGTGTTTTGTGACTCCTCCTGGGAATAACGCCAGGTCCCGTGTGCTGGCAGCAGCCATCTGGGTGCTCCCGAGGCCCTGGCGGGCTGGGGGTACCCGCGTGTGGCACAGCCCTGCTGTGGGCAGGAGCCGGGGCAGCGTAGCAGGAGCTGCCTTCTGCATGTCACCGAATCACAGAGTGGTGGGGGCTGGAAGGGACCTCTGGTGATCATCTCATCCCTTGGTGCTGCCTTGTCTGAGCCCCCCCCCAAGCAGTGTGCACGGGCTTGCTTGTGGCTGAGCCCTGCTATCCTCAGGTCCATGCTCAGGCTCTGTCTCGTGGCCGTGGGACTGCAGGATTTGGCTCCTCTTGAGCTGTGGGCTCAGAAAACTCGATCTGGTGATGCTGTGTTTAAGACTTGTCCCAACTTCCCTCAGGTTCTCCTGCCCTCGCTGCCTGTGCCACTCGGAGCAGGGTCTGGGCACTGGTGCCACCCAAGCAGGAACCTGTTGGGATTTTATTGGTCCAGCAGCCCCGATTGGTGCCCATTGTGCCAGTGGGACCCTTGGCAGCTCTTGGGGACCTGCCTGTGCTGCCCGTGTCAGAGCAGATCCCGAGCACCTCTCTGGGGACTTGTCCTCCCTTCACCCAACCAGCATGGGCTGCCTGGCCCAGCCCCTGAGCTCTCTGTGCCCGGGCCCTGGAGCTCCTTGCTGGCCCCTGCTGGTCCTCACTGGCCACTCTGCCCTCTCCCCGTGGGAGACCTGCATCGATGTATTGATGGCTGTGGTGGGAGCAGTCGGCGATACCCAGCCGTGGTGCTAAATGTCTGTATCGACCCTCCCACCAGAGTCGATGCCGCTTGGTTACGGTGATTTTATTTGGTATTTAACATCTGAAACGTGCGTGTCTGCGCCAGCGAGCACCGGGGAGGCAGGGGGCAGGTGGAGCTGGGCTGGGATTCCCTGTGCCGGCGCTGAGGACCTTGTCCCTTGCGTGGTGATGGTTGCCAAGCCCTCTCCCCCTGGGAATTTCTCCCTGCACCAGCTGTTCTGGGAGTGGGCAGAAGAGCAGAGCCTGGGCCGAGGACTCCGGCAGCCTGGCCCTCGCTCTCCTTTTCCTGGGGCTGCCTGCAGGCAGTCATCACAGGCAGGGGTGCTTGCCAAGGGGGTTAGGGGGAATCGCTCGAGTTTTTCTCACAGAAGCCTGTCCTGGACTGATTCAGAGCTGCCTTTTATCGGTGCTGCCTTGAGGCCGAGCCCCAGAAGCTGCCCCCGCCTCGCCGAGTGCCCTTATTTACAAGAATCCCCCCGGCATGGCCTTTAAGCGCTTCCATTAACATTTTTGCATCTTGCTTATTGCAAGCCGGGTTCCGCCGAGACCCGCGCGTGGCAGGCGGCGGCAGGAGCGCTTTAATTGGTTTGGAGCTCTTGCTGCAGGCTGCGGAGGGGTCTCTTTCCTCAAGTAATGACCTGGAATTTGATCACGTGGCTTTTCTGAGATCGTGAGACTGGAAGTGTAACTGTACAGGATCAAAGCAAAGCAGGCACCGCTGTGAGCCGGGGGCCGCGGGGCTGGGGGAGCGGAGCCCTTCGCTGCCAGCCACCCTGGCAGGTTCCACCAACCCGTCAGCATCCCGATGGCTTCCAGCTCCTGACGACAGAGCTGCTCTTGTCCTCTGGCGCATTGCACAGACAGAGCGGCCATGGTGGCTGTTGGAGGATGATGGGCTCCTCTGCCGAGCTGCCACCAACCTCCGGGGCCTTCCTGCCCCATGCCACCAGCAGGCACTTCTGTGCCCACAGCTGCACCCACTGGAGCTTGGTCAGCCAAGGAGGACGGGTCCCGCTGGTTGTGTAGTGACACAGCTTGTCCCAGCACACCCCCGGGACTGGCAGGGGACCCCAGCAGCCCTGGGTGCTACCTCAGCTCGGCTCACGCCAGCGCTGGGGCTGCCGAGGGCAGTGCTGGGAGCCGGGCAGGACGAGCAATTGCCACGGTGATGAATGGCGCGCTGGCGGGAGCTGACAGCTCGCCGTGCCCGCGGTGCCGATGAGCAGCTGGATCCTCCTGCTCCTGACAAGCTGTTCCGAGACCCCTGGGCTGTCGGGGCAGTGCCCCGGTGCCAGCCAGGCCACAGGAGCCGTGCCGCCAGCCCGTGCCGCAGCAGCTCTCCCCGCTCCTGCGTCGAGGAGGGCTCACAGCCGGTTCGGAGGTTCTGGCAGCATCGGCTGTGGTTATTAAGCTAATAAAACAATGTTAAGTATCCGTGCACTGGAGCCCCCTGAGGGCTCTTTATGTGCAGAGAGAAGCCAGGGGACCCCAGCGCCTCCTCAGTGAGGGTTGCTCTGTCACGCTAATAGATGGAGAGGAGCAGGTAGCGCTGTGCCCGGCTGCGGCGCGGCCACGGCTGGCACTGCCAGCCTGCTGTGATGGTGCTTAGGCTTCCTACAAAGCAGCCGCTGCCCTCGCTATCCCCTCTACGCTCTCGGCAGGCAGGAGTGGAGCTGCAGGGACCCCAAGGGGCTGCACAGCTTTGGGGGATGCTAGTGGCATCTCCCTCCACCCATCCCTTGGTGCGTGTGGGTGCTGAAGCTGGGCTGGGAGAGCATCGTCTCACCCCGCGCCTGGCCCAAGACTGTAGGTGTGGTGCTGAGGGATGTGGTTTAGTGGTGCCCTGGCAGTGGTTGGTCTTGGTGATCCTAAAGGTTTTTTCCAACCTAAATAATTCCATGATTCCACCTCAGCTTCCAGTGTTGGCACTGGGCTGCGCTAATGGCATTGAGCCGGTGCTTTATAAAACCAGTCGGGGTCTCCTTGGCTGCAAACTGGTGTGGAAACACCTGACCCCAGGGCACAAATGCCCTGTGCTCCCAAAGGGTTTGTGAGGGGCCCGGGAGCCCAGGGTCGGCGGCGCTGCCCGTGCTGCAGTGCGTCCGTGCGGCGTGGCGGTGGCAGGCGATGCACTGGCAGCATGCAAAGCAGGCCGTGTATAATAGATAATAATTAATAGACTGCTCCAGCGGCTAGCTAGGTAAGTAGATAAATAATTTTAATTATCCTTGGGGAGGCTGTAAATTCGCACACAGCCCTTTATTAAACTCTCTGTTTACAACAGCCATTTATATTGTGTGTCACTTTGCATAAAACCCCCCGGGGGCCGAGCGGTGCCGTGTAATAACAGCTCCCTGACTGCCAGCGCCTCTGCTCGGGGGCAGGAGCGCTGCGGGCAGGGACCCCGAGGCTGGTGGCTGTGTGACGCGGGCACCCTGGCCCCGGGGCAGCTCAGTCTCCTGGGAGCCTTCCGTGTGCTCCTCCCAAAGACGAGGAACTGGGTGCTGCTGACCCAGCCGTGCCGAGCTCAGCTCCCCCAAGGGGGTCCCTTTGGGGTCTCCCGGGACCCCCCGCTCCTTCCCAGTAGAGTTGATGTTTTTGTGCTGATGGCAGGGTATTTCCTCCCCCCCCCCCTTTTTTTTTTTTGCGCATGTGTCTCAAAAGAACCATAAATTCTGAGCTGTGAAATCCCGCTTCGTCAGCAGTCTGCAAAATGAATTGATATTAAACGTGACAAAAGTCTCTCTAATTCACCCTGGCCAGTTCTCGCTCCCCTCCCTGAAGGCGTAATTGAAAAGTGGAAGAATGGAGATTGCCATCGTCCCTGCCTGGAGTAACACCGAGCCCTCTATTGCTGACAATCTCATTAATTAAGCATTATTTGCAAATAACTGCCCTCTGGCCGTGCCACACACGCTGCCCCGTCCATGCCCGTGCTCCCTCCTGCCACACGTGTGTACACATGTGCTCCCTGGGCACCCGCACATCGCTCTGGCTCCTGCAGGCCTTGGGGACACGGTGTCACTGGGGCAGAGGGTCACAGGAGCCACGATGCTCACCATGTGCTCACCGCAGTGACCTGGTTGGCCTGCGGAGGACTGTGCTCCATGGACTAATTTGTTTTCGATGGCAGTTTCTGCCAGAGTCCCTGCCAGCATCAGAACAAGAGTCTTGGGGGGGTTAAAGTGACTTTTCTGGGAGCGGTGTGTGTTTCTCCCCTTCTGGTGGATGCTTCTAAGGGCTTTTTGGTGCCGGAGAGGGCTGGGAGCTGTTGCTCAGCCGCTGCAACCTGGCGTGTGCCCGGTGCCCTTTGCTCACCCGGCCAAGGGGAACGTGTGCTGGGGAGGACCCAAGACCCTGCAGCCCATGCCTGGCAGGTTTCCAGGAGGGGTTTCTTTTTCTCAGCAGTGGGGTGGTGGTTCCAGAGTGCTGGGGATGCTGGTGCCAGGTGGGGCTGGCACCGTTCTGCAGGAGCAGCTCCAGACGCACTGGTGCTGCCTTTGGGTTGGGGCAGTGGTTTCGGAGCCGCGTCTGTGTTCACGCTCGCTGCGACTCCAGGCGCGTGCGAGAGAGGGAACTTTGCAGAAGGCAGTCAAATAACCGTATAGTTTAATATCCCTGCGATCAGGGCTGACGTTTATATCGTTAATTTTAAGACACTTTATTTCTTCTCTATTAAGTTAGACTCGTTTCCAACAGGCTAAATAAGTCTCTGTCCCTAACTGTGGGCTGGCGGTCTGTTGTTTCCTCTCTCTGGTTCTCGTTCCCTTTCTGGGCAGCTCAGGTTGATGGAAGGAGTGCTGCCATGCCGTGCCGGTGTTACCTGGCCAGGGGATCCTGGAAGATCCCAGCAGACAGGCAGCTCTCGCCACCTCCCCGCGGGAGGAGGCAGGGGTGCATCCCTGTGCTTTTTTTGGGGAACGTGCAATGATAGAAAAGGCCAGGATTGGAGAAACTGGATGTGGGGACTTTACCAGTCCCCTCTCATCCATTTCCAGAGACTGGAGAGACTGTGTCTTGTGGTGGTTTCCCAGGATTTAAAGTCCTAAGCAGTGGCTCTGCATGGGGATGATCCTTGGCTTGGCAGGTCTGTGTGTGCAGGGGGACGATAGACACAAATGTGCTGGTTCTTTGCTCCTGTCAGTCACCATTTCCTGCACAGCGAGTGTCTGTGGCTTCCCTTTGGGTGTTTTGGGCAGGATAGGGGTGACCTGGTGGTGCTGGGGCTGGACCAGTCCTGCTGAAGCCCTGTGCCAATAGCTGCAGGTGCAGAAGGGGTTTCTGACTCTGAAAGGGAAGTTTCTGCCTCAGCCCTCTCCCAGCGGCATCTCCTCTCCTGGCTCTTCCCTCCTGCCTGCCCTGAGCCCAGGGTTTGTGCACCGTGCTCCCCTCTGCTCGTCCTGTCTCCCCAGCGGTGCTGGGACCCGCCACCCTCCAGCACTGTGTGTCTGTGCCCACCCTCATCCTCACCCTGCCAGGGCTGCCACCAGCTGAACCCGGGCTCACCGTGAGCAGGGTGACGGGGCTGGTTTTGGGACACTGTGTGGGGAGGAGCCGGTCCAGGGTTATTAGTTATTTTTAGCAATCGATGTTATTGATGCTGTGCTAGCTGGAGGAAGCCACTGGAGGGCTGTTCTTCCATCTCATTACATTTAGAGCTGAACTATCCCCTTTTTATATAAATCCTGACACATAAAGATAAAATACACCATTTTCTATAGAGCTGCAGCCCAGAGTCAGGGCTGGAACTGGCTGGGACCACCCTGCACCCACGTGTGCTGGGGAAGGGTCCCCTGGCTTTGCTGGGAGGAATGCGTTGGGCTGAGCAGAGACACCAAAAACTGCTCCAGAGGGGCTGTCACCTCAGGGTCCTGCCTGAACCTGCTGCTGCATTCTTCCCTGAAGCTGGAGAAACCTCCTGGAGATCTCTCCATGCTTCCCGGCTCCTCTCCTCCCAGGCAGCTTTGTGAGGGTCTGAGCTGCTGACCATAACAGGGGGCAGGGCTGGAAAAAGTGGCCGTGTTCAGTCTGACGCCCGTGAGCGTCCCGTCAGTCTGACATCAGTGGTACCCCACCGTCTGTGGGACCCACTGCAGACGCTGCTGGGGGGTCCCCAGCCCCTCTCGGGCTGTGCTGGGTGATGCTCTCCATGGGCTGGGGGTCCCCAGCCAGCTGCCTGTGGAAGGGACTCAGGCTTTTGTGCGCAGCTGGCAGCGATGCTGCGCTGAGATGCTGCCCCAGGCTCCACCCCCCCTCCACGGGCAGATGGAAGCCCCTCAGAGGGGCTGGGCTCCCCCTCATCTCTGCCCTTGGCACCGGTGCCCTGTGCTGCCAGAGCCACGGTGCTGCTGCTTTGTTAACGTTCATACTTGGCCAGGCTCTTTGATGAATGCACCGACTGGTGCAGGAGCAACTAGTGCAGGGATGAAATAGAAACCCCCGGCTCCCTCCCAGCCCGGTCCCTGCCCCTCGCTGGAAATTCCAGCTCCCTTGCTGGAAATTCAATCCCGGCCAGGGGATCGATGCCAACCCGCTCGCCACAGGCATCGCTCCGTGCTGGGGACGGGAAGGATGCCCCTGGTGTGCCCACCCTGGGACCTTTGGGGGTGGACCCCTGAGCACGGCTGTTCTGACTGCATCAGTGGGGAGCCGCGGGCAGGTGAGCGGGAGCAGGAGCAGCTCAAGGTGTCTGGGGAACAGGAAAATGTCCATATTCCCCTTGGACTGGTGTCCCTGCTCCTCCCGGCAGTGACAGCGTGTGCATCCAGAGCTGGGCGCCCTGAGCTGCTCCCTGGTGCCCTCTCCCCAGCTCAGAGGGATGTCCCTGGCTGGGCACAGAGCAGAGGGCCCCTGGTTTCCAGCAAAACTGGCCCAGAAGTGGCGAGACAGCCGCCCCGGAGAGGGCTCTTTCCATTTACTTTTGTAGTTTTTCATTTCAAGATGAAATTAAGCTACAGAGAGCAAAAAACAAACCTTTTTTTTAAAGCAATGCATCAGCGCATCCCTTGAGGGGAAAACGCTCTTACACGGAGGTTTTCCTGCACTTTAGTCGTCCTCCGTGTCTCAGTTCTCCTGTGCTTTCAAAACGCTCGCCCCTGGCCAATTCCCTGCTTCTTGGTGGTTTGAATTTTTGTTTCTTCCTTTTTTTTTTTCTTTTTTTTTTAATTTTTGGCTATTGTTTCCAATCAATTTTACAGCAGGCTTGTGTTTAGGATGAAAGCTTCCCGAGTCCCCTGCTCGCCCTCCTGTATTTTGTGTCCCCGTGTCTCTGCTGCCGCATCCCGGGAGCAGCAGGGGCCGAGCTGCCTGTCACCCCTGGGTCACCTACCTTGGCTCCAGGGCTGGCCCTGGGGGTCCTCAGCCGAGGGCACCCTGATAAGCCTGGCTCTTCTTCCATGCTCTGCCCCTGCTGCTCGGTATTCTCACAGGCTCCTCCAGCGACTCCAGTCCCCCCGTCCCCGCTGGCTCGGTCCCGGCCACCCCTCTGGAGTCCCTGCCATGTTCTGCCTCGAGTGATCTCGGTGGTGGTCACCCGCGGAGCAGAGCTGTCTCCTTTTGTCATGTCCCATCAGGTTCTCGCTAAAGAGGTTGAGCCGCAGGTTAATTTATGGTGTTCGGGGGAGCCGGGGATGGGAATAGCGTCTGCCCTCTAAATAAGTCATGAAGCAGGATCCCAACAGCACAATTAGAATCTTCCATTAATGATTATTTATGGGGCTGGGAATGCTTATTTAACCTGCCTATATTAAATATTAAACCAAATTATAATATTTATAACTGTATTTACAACAAAAGAGAGCGGCGTGTTGCCGGGGCTGTGGTTTGCAGGCGAGGTGAGGGGTGTACCGGTGACGGAGGGGCCACGGGCAGCTTATGGTGGCTTGTGGGGACCAGAGGAATGGGCTCGGCTCTATCCCCCACGCCTGGGGATTGTAGGTGGTTTGTCTGGAGCATCCCCATGGAGCCAGGGAGCCTATCCTACCCAAGGAGGAGGGTGAGAGGTCCCTGCTGGGCACTGCTTTTGCTCATCCTTCTACCTGTGGGTGCCGAGGGGCTCCTGGGGCCGAGCAGTGCAGTTGAAAGGTCTATTGATGAAGCAGCCAACAGCCTCCCTCTTGTAGTTCCCTCTCTCCCAGAAGGACATTGAGGGGCTGGAGCGTGGCCAGAGAAGGGCAATGGAACCGGGGAAGGGGCTGGAGCACAAGGGTGCTGAGGAGCAGCTGAGGGACCTGGGCTTGTTGAGCCTGGAGAGAAGGAGGC
>JANIJG010004460.1:0-15712 GCA_024611175.1 Megaceryle torquata | reverse complement strand
CTGCCGCCGCCGCCGCCCGGGCCTCGCTGCTCGGCGCGCCGCCGCTCCGGTGCCGCTGGCGCATCCCCGCTGGCGGCGGAGCCCGGCACCGCGCCCGAGCCAGGGTGTGCGCAACAGGCGGGTGCCGGCGGAGCCGCGGGCGCCGGCGAGCGAGCGCGACGGGTGACCGAGCGGCCGGGGGCGGCGAGAGAGCGCCCGCCCGCCCGGGGCCGGGCATGTGCGGCGGGGCGGCGGGCAGGGCGCCCGGGCAAGGGCGTTTGAAGGAAACGTGAGGCGCGGCGGCGGCGGCGGCATGGACGCGGCGCCGGGCCGGAGCCCCGAACCGCGGGAGAAGCCGCCGGTGCTGGACGGGGAGGCGACGGGGGCGCCCGCGGGAGCGGCGGGCGCGGCCTCGGCCTCGCCGGCGGCGGCGGAACAGATCGTGTCGGAGGGCGAGGCGGCGGCGGCGACGGCGGCGGCGGGCACGTTCGTGCAGCGGCAGCTCGGGGCCATGCTGCAGCCCGCCGTGAACAAGTTCTCGCTGCGCATGTTCGGCAGCCACCGGGCCGTGGAGATCGAGCGGCAGCGGGTGAAGTCGGCCGGCGCCTGGATCATCCACCCCTACAGCGACTTCAGGTGGGACCCGGCCTCGACCCCGGCTCCGGCCCCGGCCCCGGTTCTGGCCCCGCCGCCGCCGCTCCGCTCGGTGCCGCTGTCCGAGGTGCTGATCGCGGTTCCCCCGCCCTGCCCAGCCCGGCCCCGCCGCCAGCGACCGTCGGGGCAACAAGTGACGGGCACAGGAGCTCCGCACTTGGCTCAGCCACGCCCCGACCCGGTCCCCGCACCCCCGGACCCTCGGGGCCCGCGCCTGGCCGGGAGCATTCCAGCCGAGCCGGCGATCCCCGCTGACCAGGGCTGCCTGGCTTGGCCTCCTCATCCTCCTCGCCCTGGTTTGATTTCCGTGGCTGGTTAGGAGCCACGCTGGGCCCCACGGGGACACGGGCCCCACGGGCTGCCCACAGAGCCGCCTGGCACGGGCTCCATCTCCACGGCCTGGCGAACTGCTGGAGAGGGGCAAGGCACCCAGCAAGGAGCCCGGGCCTGGCTCACGGTGTCACGGAGATCACAGGGAGAACTCAGGGATGGATGATGTGGGAGTAAACTGGGTGTCACGGGGATGTTGAGTCATATAGGGTGGGCTTTCTGTACGGGGGATGAAGCTGCCAGGCCGTCATCTCCCGCAGCAAGCTGTCCCCAGCTAATGTCCTCAGCCGGGCGAAGCACCCCTGAGTGGGTCTGGCACCCACAGCAGGTCCCTGGCACCTGTAGCCAGCTCCCCTTGCTGCTGGGCCCCAACCTCCCATGCATGCCAGCTCCCCTGTGTGCCACCGAGGACCGTGAGCCCTCGGAGCCTTTTCCCTGGGGAAGCCTCCCCAAAGTGTGTGAGCCAGAGCTTGTCAGGAGCGGCTCACGCTGCCTGCGCTGAAGGTGACATAAGCGAGCTGGCAGGTGGACAGCCGGCAGGGTTACGCCGGTGTTTATCACATTATGGGGATACATAAAGGGCATTGAGATCAGGGCCCTGTGCGTTCGTCCTCAGACGAAGGACAGGGCCTGCCCTAAAGAGCTTAAGCCTAAATCTGACTCAAGAGCTCCCGGCAGGTTTAGGCAGCTGCGGGGGGCAGCCGTTTCCCCGCTCAGTGCACAGCGATTCTCGGGGCACAGCCTAGGGGTGGAGGAAGTAATTGCTCGGTCAGGTCAGGCCCCGTCTGCCTTGATGTCTTCAGCCTCTCCTTGCCTGGCCCAGCAAACCTGGGCCACGGGCAAGAAGGTGTTAATTTGTGCGAGGCTCCTTGCTGCAAATTGGAACCCTAGGGGAGCTCCCCTCCTTGCCAGGCTCTGGTGCTCTCTCCAGGAAGGAACCTTTTGTGGTGCCACGACTTCTCCTCCCTGCTCTTCCCAGCCACCTGCAGAAAGCCAAGGGGTGCCCGTGTCCCACCAAGGACACAGGGTACGAAGCAGCTGCAGGCTTCTTGTTGCGTGCAAGAGCCAGTTTGGATCCATGAGGCGCTAAGAGTTGCCCTGAGGTCACCTTTGGAGAGTTAGGTCTATACCCACAAGCAGGACTGGGGCTACTGAGGGCACCCAAAGGTGGGAGTTGGACTTGCTTTTCTGGGCACCTGTAAAGGCTTTGAGCGGGGAGCCTGGGCACCCACCAAGCTGTCGCAGGAGATGTCACAAGCCTAGTGAAGAAAGGCATTACATGCCTTTGTGTGAAGAATGAAAACATCCCAGCCACATTTGCATGTGAATGGAGACACTGAATTTCATGGCATAACCAAATGCTAATCAACTGCTGCCCAGTGTCGCTTGGCTTTTCCTCCAAAGCCTCTCAGCTTGTCCATTCTCAGAGAAGGGAGGTGGATTAGGGGATCCTGCAGGCCCGGGGCTGCGTAGCTCCTGCCCAGTGCTCCTGAGCAGCGCCTTTGAGAGTAGATGTGCTCCTTCAACCTTCCCCGTGGTGATGGCTCTCGTCTGTCCTTGCTTGGCTGCTGCCTGGCTCACCCATGCTACAATCCTGACAGCCTCCCCAGTCCCTGAGACCCTCGGCCGCTCCAGGAGCTCGGCACGCTGCGTAACCAGCAAAGCTTATGCTAAATCCTGCTAAACCAGCCTGCGCGGTGGCAGGGAGCTGGCGGATGACAAGGAGCCCCAGGGAGCAAAAGCCCACGGCCTCCCTGAGTTCTCCACAGGCCAGGTGTCAAGTTTGGGGTGGGGGCCATAGGTGTTCATGCACTCTCAGGCCATGAGGAGAAGGAGGAGCGACAGCGAAGCTCCTGAAGCTACAGCCCTCTCTTCCCCCACACACAGGGTGACGTTTGCTCCCCCAGACCCTTGGCCCCGCTCAAGAGCCGGTGCAGAATCGCTCCTCGGCACACATACACTTGCGTATGTCCCAGCCAGGCAGCAGGGTCTTAGTCATGTGCGTGGGCAGACACGTGTGCGTGTGTCCTGAGCGCCTGTCTCTCCACAATGTGTTGGAGTCCCTAACTTTGAACCTGGGTTTGCTTTCTAACCATCTTGTGTCCTGCTTCTCCCTGCCCATGCTCCCTCCCTGCAGGTTTTACTGGGACCTCATCATGCTGCTCCTGATGGTGGGGAATTTGATCATCCTGCCTGTGGGCATCACCTTCTTCAAGGATGAGAACACCCCTCCCTGGATCGTTTTCAACGTGCTTTCGGACACTTTCTTCTTGGCTGATCTGGTGCTGAACTTCCGGACAGGCATTGTGGTGGAGGACAACACAGAGATCATCCTTGACCCTCACACCATCAAAATGAAGTACTTGAAGAGCTGGTTCCTGGTCGACTTCATCTCCTCCATCCCAGTTGACTACATCTTCCTCATCGTTGACCTGGAGACCCAGGTGGATTCTGATGTCTACAAGACAGCCCGGGCCTTGCGCATTGTCCGCTTCACCAAGATCCTCAGCCTGCTGCGCCTGCTGCGCCTCTCACGCCTCATCCGCTACATTCACCAGTGGGAGGAGGTGAGAAACCCTTGAGGGGGGGTCCAAAGCCCCCGGTCTGGCTCTTGGGCCAGGTCAGGGATCCCTGGCTGTGGGGTACAGCGCTTCTGGGAAAAGTTTCTGTGTAGCTCCACTCCTGCCTCTTTCCCAGATCTTCCATATGACGTACGACCTGGCCAGCGCCGTGGTGAGGATCTTCAACCTCATTGGCATGATGCTGCTGCTGTGTCACTGGGACGGCTGCCTCCAGTTCCTGGTGCCCATGCTGCAAGACTTCCCCGAGGACTGCTGGGTCTCCATCAACCACATGGTGGTGAGTGCCCCAGGCAGGGGCAATACTGGCTGTGCACCTACCAGGGGGAGGAGAGGATTTGGTTACACACCTTGTTCTCTAAGGCTGGAGCTGCCTGGATCCACGTGCTGCAGAGCGGCACCTCTCTCTGATCACAGCCCTGCAACAGCAGTGAGATGGGGTAGAGAGAATCTCTGCATCACCTTCCCATCTCGGTCCACCTTGGCTGCTGCTGGAGCCAAGGAGAATTCCCTGTGCCCTTCCAAGAGGGACCATGGCAGTGGGGCTCCCACCTCCTCCCCAGAGCAGGGCCTGGTGCAGCCTCAGGGCTTCGCAGTCCCCAGCGCCTCTGCCCTTTGGGCTTGGACACATTAGAAACCTTTTTCTCGCTGGGGCTCTGGACTCCCTGGCTCAGGGAAGGGGGGACTGGAGGGTTCAGCCCAGCAGCTCTTTCCAACAGACCCCCCGCCCCAGCGCCGCTGTTCCCTCGTCTGCAGAACGACTCCTGGGGGAGGCAGTACTCGCACGCCCTCTTCAAAGCCATGAGCCACATGCTCTGCATCGGCTACGGCCAGCAGGCACCCGAGGGCATGACCGACGTCTGGCTCACGATGCTGAGCATGATCGTGGGGGCCACCTGCTACGCTATGTTCATCGGCCACGCCACCGCCCTCATCCAGTCGCTGGACTCATCCCGGCGCCAGTACCAGGAGAAGGTCAGCGGGGTGGGGTAGTGAGTGCCTGAGTACTGGGGGAAGACACCCTGGCCCAAGGGTGTTCAGCTCCAGAGCCAGTTCAGTGCAGGCTGCCCTGCCCTGCAGATTCCTGCCCTAATCTCTGCCCTTGCTCCTCACCTGGGTGATGTGGGAGGGGGGCCCAGGCTGCCCATTTCGATAGATGCCCCATTCACGATGTTGGGGTTCTCCCTGGCATAGTAAAGCCCCATCCTGGCCTCTGCCCTGGGACCCTCTGCATCCCGAGTGCATGAGGGTCCTGTCCTCTGCCCTGGAGGTGGCCTTTGGGACAGGGCCCTGGAGCAGGGGTGCCTGGATCCCAGCTCCAGCAGCACCTGCTTCTCACCACCGCGGAGAGGGAAGGTATCAGCTGGCCGTGCCACCGGGCGTTGTCGCAGCGCAGCTTGTTTCAGTGCAGCCCTGTGTGGCTCTGCCCTGTCCCCACAGTACAAGCAAGTGGAGCAGTACATGTCATTCCACAAGCTGCCTGGGGACACGCGCCAGCGGATCCATGAGTACTACGAGCACCGCTACCAGGGCAAGATGTTTGATGAGGAGAACATCCTGGGAGAGCTCAGTGAGCCGCTCAAAGAGGTAAGGGCGGGCACCCCAGTGCTGGTGACTTGTGGGAGGGGGTCAGTGCTTGCTGGGGTCAGGCTTGGTGATGTCTCTGCTCCTCACCCCACAGGAGATCATCAACTTCAACTGCCGCAACCTGGTGGCCAACATGCCCCTGTTTGCCAATGCGGACCCCAACTTTGTGACAGCCATGTTGACCAAGTTGCGCTTTGAGGTCTTCCAGCCTGGGGACTTCATCATCCGTGAGGGCACCGTGGGCAAAAAGATGTACTTCATCCAGCACGGGGTGGTCAGCATCCTCACCAAGGGCAACAAGGAGACAAAGCTGTCTGATGGCTCCTACTTTGGGGGTGAGGCTGAGCTGGAGGACCTGGAAAGCAGAGGGGAGTGAAAGCTGGTGGGGGGCAGAAGCTGGGGCAATCCTGATGTTTCTGCCTGCTGCATCCTCTGCCCATCCCCTCTTGCCCAGTGCCAAAAGCTTGGCATCCATCTCACACTGGGCTCTGGGTCCACCACCATCTTATGGGGTACCTTGTCCAGCAGGTTGAATCAGGGGGGACCAGCAGCCAGAGCCTTGAATCCTGGCTGGCCTGAGGACAGGGGGCATCTCCCCACCCTACCTCTGGCTGGAGAGGAGGATGGTTTAGAGCCAGTTTATAAGGCTAGAGGCACAGGTCTGGGGGAGAAAAGGGTCAGGCAGTCACAGCAGCAGTGTCCACCCAGGGGTGTCTCCATGGCCTTGGGTGGGAGGAAGAGCTTGTGCCTGGCTGAGAGCCGTCCAGAACCCTGGGTCTGTTCCTCCTCCCAGGTCATGCTCTGAAGCCAGGGAGTCCAGATATGCACAGGGTGTGGGAGTGTCAGGCAGACCTGCCCCTGCTCCAGCTGCAGTTATCTGGGGAGGCTCTTGGGAAGGGGATGGATGGATGGATGGATGGATGCATCATCTGACACTCAAAACTGTCTCCCTGCAGAAATCTGCCTGCTGACACGAGGCAGGCGGACAGCCAGTGTACGAGCTGACACTTACTGCCGCCTCTACTCCTTGTCGGTGGATAATTTCAATGAGGTGCTGGAGGAGTATCCCATGATGCGCAGGGCCTTCGAGACAGTGGCCATGGACCGGCTGGACCGCATAGGTGAGAAGCAGCCCCTGGGCTCAGCACAGCCCTCTGCGCCTGCTCCCAGGGGCCACGGCACCCCAGCCTCATGGGTGACAGCATCATGGACCCCATCACAGCACCCCAGCCCCATGGGTGGCCATCAGTGAGGATGAGGAGGAGCACAGGGAAGGAGCCTGCCTCCTGGGTCCCTCTCTCCTCCCAGGCAAGATCTGGGCAATGCTGTATCACAGGCTCCCCAGTGGGGCTGTCATCCCGCACACAGAGATTTGCACTGTCTGGTCCTGCTGCCTGCCTTGTCTCCCGTGGAGGACAAGCAGGACCCCAGTGCCCAGCCTGGAGCCTTTGGAGCCAGGACTCCCTTGTTTTGTCCCTGCTTCTCCCTCTGCCCCAGCCTGAACCCTTCCCAGAGTCTTGCTTCCCTTCGGCACACCAGTGTGGTTTTACTGTCCTTTCCCCACTGCCACCCTGCCCTCCATGTTGTCCCTAAGAGCCAGTGCTCTTAGTGACACTGTTGCCTCCCACCCAGGAAAGAAGAATTCCATCTTGCTCCGCAAGCGAGCCGAGCACAGCTCAGGGCCCATGAACAACGAGATGATCCAGCAGATCGTGAAGCACGACCAGGACATGGCCCACAACATCCAGGACCTGCAGCAGATGGCGATGGGCCGGGAGCTGAGCGGCAAGCCGGTGATCTGGGAGCCGCTGGTGCACGCGCCCCTGCAGACAGCCGCTGCCACCACCAACGTGGCCATTGCCTTGACTCACCAGCACAGCCTGCAGGCCCACATCTTCCTGCCGCCCTCCTCCATCTCCAGCCCCCTCTCACCTGAGGCCACCCTGCTTACGAAGCAGGTGCTCAGGTCCCAGCCCAGCTTGGGGGGCTCCCGGCCCTCCTCCGTGAGCTCTCCGTCGGGGGCACAGTCCCACCTCCAGACGCCCACTGCCGGTTCGCCTTCCTCTCCCATGGTCCAGTCCCAGGCGCCCCTGGAGAGTGGGGGCCAGAGACCAAGCCACGGGGCACAGCCCTTGCCGCGCGCGGTGCAGAAAGGGGAGCTACCGGCGACGGCCAAGCAGCCCCCGGCCAGCTCCCAGCCCCAGCTCTCCAAGTCCCGTGGCACCTCCGTCTCCACCTCGCTGCTGCAGCAGGCGGCAGGGGCTCCGTCCCCCAGCTCGGAGCAGGCGCTGCCGGCGGGGAGAACGCTCCACTACAGCCTGTCCCGAGCCACTGGGTCCCACATCTCTCTTCTGATGCAGCCCCAGCAGCTGGTGAAGCACAGGAGCATCCAGGGCTTGCCGGTGGGGCGGCTCACCCAGGACGTCCGGCTCCTCTCCGCCTCCCAGCCCTCCCTTCCCAATAAAGTGGCCCAGCAAGCTGACGGGAGCTCCTTGCAGCAAGGCAGGAAATCTGCGGGGAACCTGGCCCGCAGATCCTCTCCCTCGGTAGCTGGACTCCTCGCCAAGCCATGTCCAGGGATCCCAGGCCAGCCAGCACACTCGCAGCAGATGCCTTCAGGATCGCTGGCTCAACCCAGCCGCTCCGTGGCAGGAGCATCCACCCCGCAGTCCCCAGTCTCTGCGTCCAGGCAGGCGGCAGGTCCCTCCCGCAAGGGCTCCGTGGCCTTCAGCTCGGAGGTGGAAACAGGGAAGCCCAAACTCCCATCCAACATGTGAGTCCATGGCAACACCCATGCACAGGCAGGAGGGACCCGGGCACCCCGGTGGCGGAGGCGGCAGGAGAGGCAGAGCACCTGGCGAGGGCTCCCAGCCCCGGCTGCGTCGGAGGGAAGACAGGTGAGAGGCAGCACGTGGGGCCAGGGACCGGCTGCTCTGGGCATGGAGGCACAGCAGGGACGGGTGTGGGGCAGCCCCAGAGCTGGCCCAGCTGGATGAGGAGGGGGCTCTGCTGACTGCCCCAAGGTGGGGACCCTGTCTGGGCTATCTCCTTGCTGCATCACCATCTGTCCTGAGTCCTGCCCTCCTCTTAGAGGCAACGGGATGGGTCAGAGCCCTCACCCAAACTCCAGCCTTCCTGGGGAGCCCGGCTCCCTGCAACTGCTCCTGGGGACTGGGCTGCCCCACGCTCTGCCCCATGCCCCACGGCCTTTCTTTGGGGCCAGGCTGGTGCTGGCAGCTCCTCTGGTTTGTCCTCTGTCACACCACACCCGCCTCGATCCCCAGAAAGCTTTGCCCAGCTTTTGGGAGAGGAGGGAGAGGCAGCCCCCCCCATGGGGCCCACTTTGGCAGAGTGAGGGGGCTGGAGCCCATGGCAGGGTCTCCCCAGGCAGACAGAATGGAGGTACCCAGGGGCAGCGGGGGCCATGTCCACCCTCCCTGAAGCCCTGGCAGGTCCCTTGCGTCACTGTGCCAGAACCTAGGGGTCCTGGGCAGGGTCCCCCTGGTGTGACAAGTGCCAAGCGGTGGAGCCAGAGGCAGATGGGTCTCCCACTGAGCAGCCCCCAGGTGCCTCTCCCCAGCTTGGGGGGTGGCCTTCCTCAGAGGTGCTGCTGTCCAGGGCTCTGCCCTACACCCGGGCACTGTGACTTGGGACCTCACCATGCCCCAGCAAGGGAACAGCCCTGGGGGGTGGGACCCAGCTGCCTGTGGCTCCCCAGAGGATGCTCAGCCTGGAATCTGCTCCCCCCCTGCCCTGCAGTGTGGTCTCGTTTCCAGGCTGCCTGGAGATGCTGGTCAGCAGCGCTGCCGCGAGCAAAAGGGTGTCACAAATGGATGGCAACCCTGGGCAGCACCTGGGTGACGGTGCAGGGCTGTGGGGCTGCCTCCCCTCGACCTCCTGGGTCTCCACGCGGGAGGGCAGGAGCCCCGTGTCCCCTCGGCCAACCCACATCGCCCCTCCAGAGCCAGTAGTCAGCAGTGTGTGTTCGAGTCGTGGCTCTGCCGAGCAGCTGAGCTCTGCTTACAGTGTCGCTTTGGGCCAGCTGTGTTAACAGTCCTGTTAGAGTAGTGTCCCCTCCCGACCCTGCTGCGCTGCTCAAGCTGCTTCCCACTACTGGAGTCAGGAACCATGGCTTGTAGTCGTGCTCTGGTGCTTGGCCACCGCCAAGCGGGACCCACCAGACCCCCCCAAGTGCAGCAGGTGAGGGTCTTTCTCCACACAGTACTTCTTAGAGTGAGGTCTTCAGTCCTCTCCTCTCATGTTTTGGGGTGTTGGGACCAGTCCAGACTGCAGGGCTGCACAGGGAGCCCAGCCTGTGGGGCACAGCAGCCCGGCAGGAATCCCATCAGCGTGTCCGTCAGAGGGCATGTCAAGCACTGCCTTTTTTTTCACAGACTTCAGCTCCCCTTCCCCACTCACCCCCACGTCCCCACTCCACCCCCATGGTCGGTGTCTCCCTCGCAGCCCCTCGGGAAGGGGTCTGCAGCTGGGCCGTGTAGTCAAGACGTTCCCAGGCTGTGTTTACACTGTGTGATGTAGATGTTTTAGCAGTCAGTCATCCTAGGTGTCCCCTGCAGAGTACATGGGCCGGCCCAGATGGCACCGAGCGCAGCTCCCCTTCTGCTGGCTGTGCCACCAGTGCAACCTCGCCACGCAACAGCCCCACACCAGAGCCAGAGCCACCCTCTGCTCTGGTCGCTGCCACGGCGGAACCCTGCCATGGGCTGTGTCAGCTCATAGCCCCAGTGCCCCGTCCCAGCGGGGAGGCAAAAGGGGCAGCTGGAGGGGCCAGGGGTGCTGGCCACGGGTGCGCGTGTCTCTGCGGCGTGCGTGGGCGCAAGTCTAGCCACCAAAGACCATGATCCTTCACTCTTGCACTCACGGCAGTCAATGTACAGAGCTTGGTAGTTTTCATATCGCAGAGAATTTAAAAGCATTTTTTTATTTTTGGTCGTTGTACATAATGGATTTAAATAATAAAGAGAGATTCTGAGCTGGTCTGGGGGAGCCTCCTTCAGCACTGCACCCCCAGCACCCTGCCCCTGGGGATGGGATGAGGCAGGGGGGAGATGCTGTGGACCCCCTCCTACTTAAAAGCTGGACATGATCCTGGCCCTCCACAGAGCCAGAAGCAGCTGGGGCATCCTTGGGAGCCCGTTGAGGGTATCTCCCTGGCCCCACAGACCCAGGCAGCGCAGTGGGAGCCCAAAGGCAACAGGTCCCCTCCCGTCCACCCACGGGGAGATTAATGTTTAATCTTTGATTATTTTCCCCTCCCTTCTCCCTTCCATTTATTAACCCGGGGGGAGGGGGAGGTTTGATACCGCCTGATTGCAGAGCAGACTTTAGGTATTAACCAGATTAAATGAAGGTCACGCAGGGCCCTGTGAGCCGGGCAGCCCGAGCCGCGGCAGCCGGGGTGTTTGTGGCGCACAGCCCCATTCAGCGCCGCCCACGCACCCAGCGCGGGTCTGGGGGGCACAGCTTTGCTCTGGCTGCACCCCCTCCTTCGCAGCTCCTGCCCCAGCACCGTCGGCGTGGCAGGGGCAGGCTGCGGTCCCCTGCCTGCTCTCCCCACAGCGGCCCCAGCCCGCAGGACGCTGGTGGCAGCCCTGCCATCAGCGAGAATTAGGCTCTGTGACACATGATGAGATCAGAGCTGATTAGCGGTTTCTCTCTAATTTGATTATTTCAGATTACATTGAAGCCAGTATAATTAAGAGCGCGTGTAGGCTAACAGTCCTCTGCCCCAGCATCCTGCTGGAGGCCCGGGCCTGGCTCTGCCCGGCCACAGAGCCGCTCTGCAGAGCGCACCGAGGCTGCTGGAAGTCAAAAGAGCATTTGCTTGGAAATTCCAGCCCATGTGTCTCACGCCTGGCCGTGATTTACCCACCATCTGCGGGACTGGGCTGCTCGGGCAGCCAACGCAGCTGGGGCTGGGGAGATGGTGAAGGGACCTGCTGGCTCCCCCCGCTACCTCCCCGGGTCCCAGGGCAAGGCAGAGCCTCGCTGCCCACCCAGGGGTGAGGGCAGAGCCCGCTGCAGCTGCAGGCAGAGCCCCGGCTCTGCAAGGGCACCCGACGGGGGTGGGGGGTGGCTCTGCCCCGAGCCCCGGCGTTCCGGCTGCGGCAACGGCGGGGGCTGGATTAGGAGGCAACGAGGCAGAGATGATTAAAGCGGGGTTAGCCGAGATGAGAAGATTACGGCGGCTAACGGGAGATTGCCAATCAGCAGCGCCGGGGAGGGGGCTGCAGGGCCAGCGCCGGCTGTCCCTCGCCACACGGTGCCACCGCAGAGCTGCGCCCACCCAGCGAGCCCCCGGCTCAGCCGGGTGATGGCCACGGGGGCAGCGGGAGATTGGACCTCCCGCCAGCGCCCGCGTTCTCGCCTGCACGCAAAAGTGTGCGGAGCGCCCCGGCTGCACGGCACCCAACCCGCACAGCACCCCAACCTGCACAGCACCGCATAGCACCCCAACCTGCACAGCGCCCAACCCGCACAGCACCCCAACCTGCACAGCGCCCAACCCGCACAGCACCCCAACCTGCACAGCACCCCAACCTGCCCAGCACCGCATAGCACCCAACCTGCACACAGCACCCCAACCCCACCCTCTGCACGGGTACTGGCTCCATTCTCTCTCTCCACCAATGGGGGCACTCGCTCCATTCTCTCCTTCCACCAATAAGATGCTCGGTCCCGCCTCCCCTCGAGTTCCTACTGGCTCAGCCCCCTTGGGCTCATCCTCATACGATGCAGCGGGCCAATGAGCGCGGGCTCTGGTCGCGGCCCGCGGCTGGCTCCGCCCCCCACGCGGGGCAGGCCGGGAGCTGCAGTCGGGCGGCGGCGAGGCCCCGGCCGCCTCCGCGGCCCCGAACTACGCGCCCCGGCGACCCCCGCGCCCGGAGCCGGGGCGGGCGGAGCAGCCTCAAAAGGCTCGGCGGCCGCTCTGGGCCGTGCAGCTGGTCAGCATGGGCAGCAGCGGGGCGGAGAGGGACGAATTTACCGGCTTCTTCTCGCAGATCGTCCGCGACCTGACGGAGGGGCTCTTGGAGCACCCGGAGGTGGGCGATGCCGCGGCCCGGCTGAAGAAGGTGAGGGAGGCCCCGGGGGTGCGGGCCGGGCTCGGCTCGGCTTGGCTCGGCTCAGGTCGGCCTGTCCCTACCCGCCTGTCTCCGCGCGCAGGTGTTGGAGTACAACGCGCCGGGCGGGAAGTGTAACCGGGGGCTGACGGTGCTGGCGGCCTTCCGGGAGCTGGCGACCCCCGCGCAGCAGGACCCGGAGAGCCTCCGGTGCGCCCTGGCCGTGGGCTGGTGCATCGAGCTGGTGAGAGCTGGGGTCGGCCCCGTGGGGCTCCCGTAGGGACACCCCCCGTTCTCTCCCCAACACACCCCTCCGACCCGGCTTCTCCCAGTTTCAGGCCTTTTTCCTGGTGGCTGATGACATCATGGACGCGTCCCTCACCCGCCGCGGGCAGCTCTGCTGGTACAAGAAGGTGGGAGCTCTCAGGAGGTCCCTGTTGGTGTTGGGGATGCAGGGGGGGTCCTGGGTGCGGTGGGGGGGGTCAAGGTGTTCAGTGACATCTTCCCTGCTGCAGGAGGGGATTGGTCTGGATGCCATCAATGATGCCTTCCTTCTTGAGTCGTCCGTCTACAGGTTGCTGAAGAAGTACTGCGGGGAGCGCCCCTACTACCTGCACCTGCTGGAGCTGTTCTTGCAGGTGAGCCCAGCCCCTGCCTCCCCGTCCTGCCGATCTGCTGCCGCTCGGGGCTGTCATGGATCTTTGCTCCTGGATCTTGGACCACCCCTGGACATGCATCCTGCCCCCAGACTCGGAGGGGAGCTGAAATGGGGCTTGGCTTCGGGGTTTTCACTTCACTGTTGGGATTTTCCCAATGGACTGCAGTGAATAAATCCTTTCTTTCCTCTTCAGACAGCCTACCAGACCGAGCTGGGGCAGACGCTGGACCTCATCACCGCTCCCATTTCCCAAGTGGATTTGAATCGCTTCAGTGAGCAGAGGTAAGGAGGTGGAAGGTGACAGAGATGCCAGCCCTGCTGTGGTAGGGTGGCTCTGCTGCAGTCCCCTCCAGGCTGTGTAACTGACACCAGGGTTTGCTGAAGTGCTGCTGTCACCTACCTGGCTTGGTGGAGCAGTCTCACTGGTGCTGTCACAGCCTGAGGGCTGGTTTGGAGGCAGATGCTGCCCTTCCCCTGCTGGGAGGGGAAGGCCTGGGCTCTGTCACTGAGCATGACTCCCCTGCTGCAGGTATAAGGCCATTGTGAAGTACAAGACAGCGTTCTACTCCTTCTACCTGCCAGTGGCCGCTGCCATGTACATGGTGAGCTCCACAGACAAGGCTTGGGAGGGGCCAACCCCTCAGTATAAAGCTGTCAGGGAGGGCAGGGGGGTTGGGAGATGGAGGAAGGCAGGGACTGGGAGGCTTCATTAATTTTTTTTTCCTCCTTTCTTAGACTGGGATTGACAGTAAGGAGGAGCACGACCACGCCAAAGCGATCTTGCTGGAGATGGGTGAATTCTTTCAGATCCAGGTAGGAGGTGGCTCCCTGTCCCTTGGTGCCTGCACGATGCTGGTTGTGGCGCTCGGGTGATTTCATCTCCGTACAGGATGATTTCCTGGACTGCTTTGGCGACCCAGAGCTGACGGGGAAGGTCGGCACTGACATCCAGGACAATAAGTGCAGCTGGCTGGTGGTGGAGTGTCTCCGTCGGGTCACGCCAGAGCAGAGGCAGATCCTGGAGGTACTGGGCTGACAAAGCTGGGGAGAGGCAGGGTGGGCCCCTCCCCGAGGACAGGGTGCGTGGGGAGTGCAGCGCTGTAACCTACACCTCGGAAGCCACCTACTACTGCCCTGTGGAGGCAGGATGAGGGAGGATGGGTGGGTCTGAGTTGGGTAAGACAGGAGCAGAGAGAACATGATTTGACTCCTGCCGTGCTTTGCACAAGTAGCAGCCAGGGGTGGCACCTCAGCTTGACATCTCCTGGTGTTTTCTCAGGAGAACTATGGCTGTAAGGAGCCCGAGAAGGTGGCAAAGGTGAAAGAGCTCTATGAGACTCTAGGCATGAGGGCTGCGTTCCAGGAGTACGAGGAGAGCAGCTACGGGCGCCTGCAGGAGCTGATCCAAACGCATGCCACCCACCTGCCCAAGGAGATCTTTCTTGGCCTAGCTCGGAAGATCTACAAGCGCCAGAAGTGATGGGGCCTTGGCCCTGGACTGCTTGGTCTTGGTGAAGTGGCCTGGGGGGGGCGGTTTGCACACACACACACACACACACACCCCCCCCCCCCGGCTTGCCGTTGCTTGGGGCTGGTGCCCCCCCCCCCCCCCGGGGCCGGGGGGGGGCGGGGGAAAAGCCGGGGGGGGGGGGGGGGGGGGTGTGTGTGCGCGCGGCAGCCGCCCCGGGGAAGGCAGGCGGGAGGCGTTAGGACCTCCGTGCCTGGGCGGCGGGAGCTGGGAGAGCAGAGCCGAGGGGCGGGGGCAGGAAGTTTCGGCGGCGGGCGGCTCACAGCGCGCGCGGTCTCTCGCACCGTGGCTGCTGAGTCGCGACCCTGCCCCTGCCCCTCCCTCAGGCCGTCCCCTCCCCTCTGCTGTGCGCGCGTCCGCCCGCCAAGCCAACGCGAAAGAGCCGGGGCGGGGGGAAGCGGAACCGGACGGAGAGGGTGTTGGGGAGGGGACGGGACCCGGACAACAACCGCTCCCCACGGAAGCCTTGTCGAAAAGGAAGCCCTCCTCCGCACCCTACCTCTTCGCCGGGCTCCCCACCTGTTCGTCGACTGCTGTCTCCAACCCCCGCGCCAGCCTCCCCTCCCCTTTCCCACCGCCTCGACCTGAGAGCGGGACCGTCGGCGCGGCGGGAACCGCCACCCTCTGCGAGGGGGCGGGGCCCCTCTCGCGGGGGACGCATGCGCAGGGGCCGCCGCTGCATGCGCAGGGGCTGCCGCTGCAGGCGCCGACCCGCGCGCAGCCAGCCCCAGCAGGACGCCCCCCCCCCCCCCCGCTGTGCCGGCGGCTCCGGAAAGTCTGCGATCGAATTGGGGGGGGTGGGGTGCGGCCTGAGGGGAGGGTCCGCAGCGCTGCAGAGAAACGCTACCCTCTGCGTTCAATTGGAAAGGGAGGCGTGGAGCCAGGGGGCCCCCTCGCCGCGCGGCGGAGGTCCCGTCCCACCAAGGCAGACCCGGTGTCCCGCGCTTCCCCCTGCTCTGCCCCGAACGGGAACGAGGCTTTGGCGGCCCCGTGTGCCGTCCCGTACGCCCGGCCTCGGCTCCCCTGCCGCCGGGGCAGACGCTGTGGGCGGGCGGGCGCGGCCGCGCCGGCCCGGCCCTGCGGCGGCGGGGGCTCCGCGGCCGGCCCCGAGCACGTTTTTTTTTTGTTGTTGTTGTTGTTGTTTGTTTGGTTTGTTGTTGTGGTTTTTTTTTTTTTTTTTTTTTTTTTTTTTTTTTAACGGAACTCGCCGAAGACGGCGGGAAGGGACGGAAAGCCCTTAACGAACACGCCGTAACAACAAGGACGCGATTCTCCTCTCTTGTCCCGTCTTCTTCTTCTTCTTCTTCTTCTTCTT
>JANIJG010004459.1:0-16056 GCA_024611175.1 Megaceryle torquata | reverse complement strand
GAGGCTTGGCGAGCTCCCGTGCCAGCTCCCTCCATACTCTAGGGTGGATCCCATCCAGCCCCATGGAGCTGTGAGTGTCCAGGTGCCATAGATCATTAACTGCTTCCTCCTGGATTATGAGGGGAAGTTGCTCCACTCTCTTTCATTATCTTCCAGCTCAGGAAGCTGAATACCCTGGGGGTAGCTGGTGTAACTAATAATGATGGAAGCAAAGGTGGCATTAAGTATCGCAGCCATTTCCTCATCCTTTGTTATAATATTCCCCCTGCCCCCTGCATCCAATCAAGGATGGAGATCCTGCCTGGCTGTTTTTATCCTTAATGTATTTGTAAAAACTTTTTTAGTTGTCCCTTATGACAGCGGCCAGATTGAGCTCCAGCTGGGGTTTGCCTTTCTAATTTTTTCTCTGCATGACCTAACGAGATCCCTGTACTCACCCTGAGATGCCTGCTCCTTCTTCCAAAGGAGGTAAACTCTGCTTTTTTTTTTTTCCTGAGTCCCAGCAAAAGTTCCCTGTTCAGCTGGGCAGGTCCTTCCCAACCCAAACTATTCTCTGATTCTACAACACTATGATTGAAGTATTTGATATAGAAAATTAGCTGTATGCCACTGAGTTCCTAAAAGGCAACGTACAAAGATAAACCTAAGGTATTTGCTTTAATAATTGTAAATAATTGTCGGGCCAAATTTGGCTTCAATAAACTTACGTGGTAGCAATGCACAAAATGGAAATGTACAAGTCTGAGTTTAGCAACTGCTTGGCAGTGATATGCATCAGATGTACCATAACTTATTTTTTAAATGCTAGCACCTGATACTGCATAACAGTAAATCCACACCAGAATCCCCTGCTATGCAGCCAAGAGTAGGTCTTAAACCTCCCGTTCAAAGCTTGCTTTAAACATTCTTTTAAGTGTTACATGTGCAAAATCAGTACACAGGATTTTGAACATATTTTTATTCTACAATCCTCTTTGTAGGATAATCACATTTCCTCTATTATAGTTTTGTTCATCTCCCTTTGGACTGTAAAATTGGCATACACAGTGAAAAAATTCATACTTACATAGGGGATATCGTATTGGCGCATGCGATCGGCAGTTTTCTTCACAGCATCGAGGCTGCCATAACCCCATCGGGAGAGATGAAATCCCAGAGACCAGTAGGCAGGCATGTGTGGGCGTCCGATGGCCTACAGCAGCAATGCATGGGGAACACAGAGATGCCAAGGGTGAGATGGAGAGCAGTTGTTCTGAAACACCAGGAGAGGCTCCCAGCTGATTTGAGCTACAAAGGTCAGGGCACAGGGTGTCACACCCCCATGAAATACTCTTTCCTTCCCAGGAATGGCTCACTGGCCAGTATGCGCCCGAGGGAGATGGGGTGGTTTAGTCTGGAGAAGGGGAGGCTGAGAGGAGACCTTATCCCTCTCTGCAGCCACCTGAAGGGAGGGTGTAGTGAGGTGGGTGTTGGTCTCTTCTCCCAGGTAACTGGTGATAAGACCAGAGGAAATGGGCTGAAGTTGCACCAGGGGAGGTTTAGGTTGAATAATAGGAAATTTTTTTTTTTACTCAGAGTGGTGAGGCCTTGGAACAGGCTGCCCAGGGAGGGGGTGGAATCATCATCCCTGGAGGGGTTTAAAATACATCTAGATGTGGTACTAGTTTAGTGCCACACTTGGTTTAGTGTTCCTGATAATGTTTAGTAGGTTGTTGGACTTGATGATCTTGAAGGTCGTTTCCAACATTAATGATTCCATGATTCTATGCCTGGCTTCAAAAAAGCGCTTCTCTTGGTGGCCCCTTGTCCTTAGTGACACCCCCACTGAGCATCACTCCTAGGAACACCCCAATAGGTGACACGGTTTATAAAACCCAGGCTAACGTTAAATGAGGGTCTCTCTGAGATCTCAGCCCCAGCACGTGCATTCACTTACATGCCACACACCAGCAGAAGCCCTGCGTGGAGCTTCACATCTCCTAACCCGTGCCAAGTCCACAAAGCCTTTGGCCAACAGCAGGCTAATCTCTGATGCTGCACAGTACAGTGAGCTTTGTTAATTTCTCTTGCTGCATCCAGCTGAACTAACTCATCAGATGTCTGATGTTTATTTGAGTTCTCTGAAGTTTTAATTATATTTATGCACCACCCTGATGAAATTCAGTTACTTATGACTGACTGCTCTTATTACTGGCCCACAGCATGCTGTTGCCAGGCATTGACAAGCCTCTTTGAGGTCAGAGTTACTGTTTGGTCCCAAAATTCTGAACTGAAACACAAGGTAATGAGTTAAATATGGTTTTATAAATATTTGATTTCCACCGGCTCCACATAATCCAGCTGTAAATTGCATGAGGAAACTCAACTGAGAGCACAGGGGAGCAAGGCATCCTGCTCTGCCTCCCCGCTGAGAGCTGCTCTGGCAACCTGGGACGAGCAGCAAGCAACCACGACCTGTCTGTTCTAGAAATCAGCCAAACCCTGACACTGCCTCAATGGTGGTTTCTGAGGGACATCTCTTGAAATCCTTACTCTAGCTTTAAACAGTTAGATCCCATGAGATTAACCTTTGTTCAGTATTTCTAACATCCTTGCAGCAAATCATGAAAATAAAGCACCTGGTCAGCACCTGTCACTTGTTAATCAGTTGCAGCTATTGACTTTCTTTGGCTAAATAACCGTTTCTGCCTTGTTTCTTGGTGGATTTCCACAGTTCAGTAATTACACTAAGAAGTAAAAGGATCAAAACTTGCATATGGGCAGCTAAACCTCATCTACTTTAATTAAATAAAACAAGGCACTCCTGGCACTCGGTATCCGCTGCATCGCTAAGCTCTCTAGAGATCGCAATACATAAGGGCACATCCTCCTAGGGGATTTTCTCCAGGAAGAGTCTGCCCCAGGAAAGCAATGCTGAACTTGAAATTTCTTTAAAGTACATCACAGAGCCTGGAGCTGGTGGGATGTGCTCTGCACCAGACAGAAAAACCGATGCAGCAGAGAAGCAGGGAAGAGCAGAGGATGGTCTAATGCGCCTGAGCTGGGGGAGCACACAGGGTAAATTGATTCCAAAGGAGAATGGCTTGTGGACAGACAGGTGAACTTCAAGCACTAAACATTACAAATGTGGCTACACAGTGTGCTTGTGCTTCTTGGGATGCTGCTATCCCACCTAAGAAAAAGCAGGACCAGGCCAGAACAACTGGTGAGGTGAATAGCTTGTGTCCCTTCAGGAGAGATGCTCTGGCTGAACAGCAGAGATGGCCCCCATGCCTGCTACTTGTCCTGTTCCACCACACTTCTCTCTCAACACCTCCTTCACCTCCAGCTTAGCTGAAGGCTGAGGCCTTTGGAAGAACCAAGAACAGCTGTCAGCAGCATGCTCCTGACGCAGCTGCTCTTAGCCTTTGCTGCACGCTGTCGCACCCTTGCAGGGAGAGGCCCTGGACAGATGAAGGTGGCTCCTACCATGGAGGGGAAGGCTGGTGGGCTGAGACATGCTGTTGCTACCACGGTGCAGTCTCATCCGGTTACATGTGTCATTAGTTAGTTACAGTTTGTGGGGACACACCTGATCTCCCAAACCATCTTTCAAGGTCTGCTGGTGTTTCCAGCAGGAGAGAGAATGGGAGAGCCGAATGGGGCACGATGGCTTGGGATGGTCTCCTAGACACTCTGTGAGCTGGCATGCAGGTGTCCAGCAGAGAACGGCAAGCCTGCAGACAACTACTCTGTTTTTCTGTCACAACCACATTTGCCATATTAAGGATTAAATTAATCTGAGAAGACAGCAGAACTTGTTTTAGACCAGCCAAGGCTACAAGATGAGCTCTGTGAACCCCCCACCTTTGTGCTCCTAAAGCAGACGCACATTTTGCCCTTGTTTTTTCTACAGTAGAGTGACCTCTACAAACATGGTTAAAAAGACAGGCCAAAACAAAATAGCTCCCTAATGAGATAAAATGTTCTGCGCACGGGCTTCTCCCCTTGGATAAAAGGAAGAGGATAAAACAGCTGATAAATATTAATCCTGTAGCTGAATGCAGAGCCCAGTGTCCTGGCAGCTATGTCTGCATGGCCTCCACTGCCTCTCCATCAGTGGGCTTGGAAGAGGAACTGCTGTGGGAGTGACCAGCCTGGGCAGAGTCAGCGGGAACCTCCAGGTCCTGAGATACTCCAGGTAGCTCCTGGCTGGGGAGGACAGTCAGCCTGGGACATTGCCAGTACGACACGGTCCAAGAGCTGGATAGGGACTTGCTTCTGCACCCATGTCCTGTCGAGCACTTGGGCAGACACCAGCAGGGCTGGGAGTGGAGCTGGACAGGGTCCTTCCCAAAGGGCATGTCCCCAGTGCTGAGGTTTGCTGAGGCTCAAGCCACTCACCCTTAGCTGACAAGCGCTGTCTTGCAGGTGGACTGCAAAGCTGCCCCACAGGCAGCATTTTGTGTCAGCATCCCTTGAGGAGTTTGGGATTACAGCTGAACCAACTGAAGAAAATCCACCTTGCAAGCAAGATATTAAGTTTTAAAGCAATTAATTCCCCAGGTTCACCAAGCTGGCGCATCTATAGTGAGCTTAATTGAAATCAGCAGAACATTTGAAGAGGAAGGATGAAAACAGGGCAGCTGGGAAAACAAATGTTCTTTTTACTAATTATGCTGCGGACTCTTTCTGATGGATCCCCCTGAAGCTTCCTGATAAAGTAACTGACATATGGTACCTACTCACAGATGGATCAGCAGAGGCAGGGATGAATTTTGCAAACCTGAAAACTCATGTTGGATTTGATATATATTTAAAGTCTGGTTAATTCATATACATTCTGCATACAGATGATCATAAAATGCAGTAGGCAGAGAAGACTGCTTGGCAAAATTGACTCCCATAGAATCAGAAAAGGTAAATGAGGTATGTCAGGGGAACTGAGGGAGGAAAACAGAAGAAATGCAGAAACAGCAAACATATGGGCTATCCAAACTGAGAAAAAAACTGGGAAGATAGGGTAGTGCAGAAGCAAAAAAAAAAAGAAAAAAAAGATCCTATTTTCTGTTCTACAATTCCTCCTGCACTAGGTTCTTAAATAACTCCTGGTGTTGCTTAATAAATTCACTGTTAGTTTTTCCAGGTTTACATAACTTGGCATTATGTAATTTTTTTTTCCTCTTTTTTTTTTCATATGCACCTGAGAGCTGATAAATCTAAGAGGTACCTTGGAAACACGTGGCAGTAAAAATAAAGTTCAGTGAAAACACATATACCTGACAGCTAAATTCTGTGCCCGGGGAGCAGATCTCCATTGACTTTCCCTGTGTTGAGTTATTGGACAAATAACATTATTACTACGAACATCAAGTTATAAATGCTATATAGTCAACCAGAATCCTATTCTATTAACACAACGACCAAAGATTTTTATGTGGAAGAGAGGAATGAAGAGCTATGCCCTATATATCACAGAGGCCATTGAGATACTCTCCCACGTTCACAGAGGAGATGAGATCTTCACCAACACAGGTACAGGGGCGCAACGTGACAGCCTGCTAATCTTGCACCTTATTGAGCCATATAAAATGACTCTGGAGCTTGATATTTGCTTAAACTCCCTTTCTTTAAGGAAGAGCTGTAGGAGGAAACTATAAAAGTCCAAGTGGGCTAATGGTCTGGATTTAGAGAGGGAAATCATGTGTTTGGATAGTCATACGATGTCTGCATTTCACAGGTGGTCCTGTGGCCCAGATACCTGTGTCCAGCTCATCCCCTATGGCCGAGTCGGGCAGGTGAGTGCTGTGGGCAGGCAGGGAGCAACCTTCACTCAAAGGCTACGTGCAGAAGCTGAACTTTGTTTCACAAGAGGAATAAGAAAGGCCCTGCAACTGCTGAACCTTTAAGATGATGTTCATAACCTCAGGAGTCTAGAAGTTTTAAGGACTTTCAATGCCAAGGTCTTCAAGCCTTGTTCTTTGCTGCACAAAACGCTTATCAGTTTCTTAGTCTTTCTCGGGGCACCCATGGATTCAAGTGCAAGACTCTCACTGAATTATCTGCCATAAACTGTAGGTACAAGCAGGTTCCCAGTGTTACCTCTCAAATAGGAGGCTGGACCAGAGACCTCCTGAGGCCCCTTCCACCCAGAGCTATCCTGCAGTTCTGTGAGAAGGAAGTAAACCAGCAATTTGCTGTCAAAACAGGATTAGGAGACGTGCAATATGCTCTCTTAAAACTTGCCATCAGATAATTTGTGATGAAATAACAATTTCACGGCCTTCGCTTCACCCAATAGCTGCTAAATGTTCTTTTGTTGGACTGTAGCTTTCCTGAGTGTCTTGTTACAGAGCTCATATGCTACTGCTATGCACTGTTACCGCGGCCTGAAAGGCCACCATTGGCAGTGGTGGTCTGGTATTAGGTCTGGCTGTAGAGCTTCAGCTAAGAGCAGCTGACTGGCTGAACTCTTTAGCTTATTATTGCTTTCTCCCGTGCTCCTGCAAACAGAGGCGTTTGCCATAGAAAGTGTGATTTGTGTTATATAACTGTTCCTCACAATGGACCTCTTCTGCAGTAGAAGAAAAGTGGGATTACTGTCAAATGTATAGGAAGCTGTGGCAGGACCAGCTCTGATGTACCAGGCGCAGCGCTCCATGCCGCTGGGCTCAGGGGTGGGAGGGAGCAGAAGAATCAGGATGGAGATTTCTCTTTCCCAGTGCACAATGTCCAGCACACACTCTGTCGCTGCCACCGTGGCTGCAGCCCTGTTGGTGCCACTGGCAGAACGTGTCCTGCAGCCTGCCTCTGCTCCGTGCAAGACATAGCAGGGGGGATGGAGGCACCAACATTCAGCCCTCTGTTCCCTTCCCACTCCCAGCACTGAACTCTCTTGGAGCCCATTTAAAGCAGACTAGCCTGGGCCATGCTGCTACCTGGGGCCACCACAACTTTTGCTGCCACCTGTCCTCACCCCAAGGATGCAGAGAGATGCTGATGGTCCTGGCAGGGTAGCCACAGTCACCCCTGATCACCACACAGAGAGCCCTCTTGGCACAGCCCAGCTGCCTCCGGCTGGCCATGTAGCAGCAGCTGAGGACAAGAGCCCATGGCCCACCCGTGGGTGCTGGCAGAAACCTGGAGAGGTGCCTGGGGAAAGCTTACGTACTCCAGACACCCGGTAAGGAGCTTCATTACAAAACTGTCCCAACTCATTGGTTTGGAGGGAGCTGCATAAAAGCTGAGCAGAGCTAAGCTCCTAAATCTTCCACAGAAACAAGCACGGTGGGGGCCACAGCAGTAGCTCAGGTCCTGAAGCGGCACTGAAGGCAACAGCACAAAACATTTGAGAAAGGTGTGAAGCACTCTGCTCTGGATGCAGATTCCTTGCTCTCAGTGGCTGTGCAGCAGCTGGCACCTGGCCACCCCGACAAACCTCTGGGGCCATCCTTGAAAGGATGCGAGAGGTGGTCACAGCAAAAAGCTGGGTGCCAATCCCCCAAGGAGCTCGTTGCAGCAGAGCAGCCTGGCCCCACCAGAGTGCCTTGCAGCTGGGAGCTCCCAAAACACCTCTTCCCAGATGAGACTCATGCAAAGAGCTGAGGGATGCCGCTGAGCTTGTGCCTTGCAGACATCAGTCACACCGCTCCTTTCCGCCCCCTCTCCTTCCCTGCAATGTGGCAATGACCACCTGGGAGACTCATCTCAGTGTGAAAGAAAATACAATTGAAAAATCAAGTCTTCTCTGTCTCCCTCACCTTCCCACATATCTTCTACATAAAAGCCAAATCATTACCCTAGAGACTAATAATATGGTAATTGTAACATTTGCAATCCGGGAACTTTAAGATGTTTACTGAAGAAGTTATTATTTCACTATGAAATTGCTACCGTGCGTTCTTTAAGATTCCCTAGAGAGCTGAGCACAAACTCGAAGAACACAGAACAGGGGACTTTTTGTCCTGGCATGTGACACGTCAGGTTAGGAGACGCCCACCGGCTCCCCTTTACCTTGGGTTTTTTTCTCTCCAGCTCCATTTCCAGAGAGGCAGGGGTGGAAAATGCGCTGCCAGTACCCATCAGCTGGGGAGTGAGAACTCCCTCATTTTATTTTCAGCTGCTGGCCACCTGCTAAGCCACAGAAATGTTGCCTTGAAACATCAGTGAAAGACTTCAAAAAGAAATGGGGATGTTGCTAATCTCCACTGCACTGTCACAGCGACTCCCCTGAAATAGGTGCTTTCATCAGCTGCGGCTAGCAGGGGAGTGGCTTTACTTTTTCTTTCTTTCTTTTGGTTTTGGTTTGATTGCCAGTGTGTAAGCTCAAAACCCAGTTTGCTGGTTAGTCTGTGTCAGTGGGGTCAAAGGTGGTTGGTGGGAGGGCTTTGCAAAGGGAGCTGGAAATGCCTGAGCGACGGAGCAGTCGCTCCCGCTCCGGGATGCGGAGGGACACCAGTAGCCTCCCGCCTCTCTGGGAGGCACCACCTGAACCTCTGGTTGGCGAAGAAGGGCTAGCAGAGCCCAGTGCCCTGGGGAGGCTTCCGCCTTCTGAAAACAGCAGCATGAGGGAGGCTTCTGCTCCCTTCCATCACCAAAACAGAATCTAGCACATTACTTCTGGGCTTAAATCCTCTTTTTCCCTGGGCCAAAGCAATGTTTCTGTTCCCCTTACAGGAATTTTAAAGGAAGGTAAGCATAGGAAGTGGAGGCTTTAGAAAGCCAGGAAAGACAATAAGTTTGCTGAAAATCTGAGCTCAGGCCCCTTGGTGGGGCAGAGGAGGGGAAGGCAGAACACATGCAACATGTCACAGAATCACAGAATGTCTTTGGTTGGAAGCGACCTTCAAGATCATCCAGTCCAACTTTCGACCCAACACTGCAAGCCCAACGCTAAACCACGTCCCTCAGCACCAGGTCCACGGGCCATCTAAATGCCTCCAGGGATGGCAACTCCTCCACTCCCCTGGGCAGCCCGTTCCAGTGGTTGATTGATACCCCTTTCAGTGAAAGGGTTCATCTCACTGCGAGTTCTGGAGGCCCAGCTCCATGATGATGCCCTACCACAGGCTGCTCAGCACTTCCAGTTGCATCTGAATCCTTAGGGTCCGCACACGTTAATCCCTTCCCCTTCTCAGCTTTGCTCCACACTCTCTAGGCTTAGCTCTGGTTTCTCTGTACACAGAACTTGGTTCCAAGGTGGAAGTTTTCTATGCAAGGGCCCAGTTAATTCATCGCCTGGCATTTGGTGACCAGGAAAAATATGTTGCCTGCCACTTTTTTCTGGGTAGCCCTCACAGGGTAAGAATTGCATGCACAATCCTGAAGCACCTGTTTAAATGTTCACCCTCAGTTCTTTGGAAATCACTGGGCAGCTGGAAAGCAAGTAGTTATGCTCTTGGAGACAGCAGTAAATATATTTTCTTCACGCCTATACCCTCCAGTGCAATTACATGGGTTTTCATTAGTAAAGAACAGGCTGACGTTCCAAGATCAACAAGTGATTCCACTGACAAATAAAGACGTGAAGCCTTTGAAGTTCATCCAACATCCCTGAAGTCCAGCAGGTGTAAAGTTCCCAAACATTCCCATCTGTGTTCTGCCTAGTCTGCTTTATATACAGTGTCAAAAACCAGTTATGGTCATGTAGTGAAGACTGTAAAACTATCACTGCCCAGAGACAAGTAAGCCTGGGCAAATTTCTTTCTAATCATTGCATCCCTTTAATGCCCTCCTGCTGTCAATACTGAAATGCTGCAGGAAGGGCTGGAGACATGCATTGAATGCCTAGCCAGGCTGCTACACTCAGCGAAACCATTCACAGATGCTTAAGCACACCCCAGCTTACCCAGGGACCTACAGCCAAGGCTTTGTATGAGCAGATCAGGACAAAGTTTTGTCTGCGCTGCCTGCTGATGCTACCAGACACTGACAGGATTTCATTACAAGGTTTTGCTCTGTGAGCCACGTGCTCTTTTCCACTAACCTCAGTGTATTGCTGAATTACATTTTCAGGAGTCGGTCCAAGGAAGACGTAGAAGTCAAGGATCCCTCCAATAGTGCGGAAAGTTAGAGATGGGTTTGGACTCAGAGAAACATCTGAAAGGAAAAAAAAACCAACAGGTTCTTGGTACAAACCAGCTCTGCACTGTGTGGGAAAAATTCAAAGCTGCATCAGGGGAAGTTCAGACTTGGTATGAAACATTTCTTTACAGAGGGGGTGGTCAAACACTGTCATCCTGGAGAGGTGGTTGATGGCCCAAGCTTATCACTGTTTAAGAGGCATTTGGACAATGCCCTTAATAACATGATTTAATTTTTGGTCAGTCCTGAAGTGGTCAGGCTGTTGACTGGATGAAAGCTGTAGGTCCCTTCCAACTAAACTATTCCACTGCACTCTGTTCCGTTCCACTCCACTCCACTCCAGGTGTAAGCAAGCAGGGCTCTTCTGTGCATAAATGTATCCCCAGGCGGAGGTGGCTACACATTCAAGTACTACCTGATGCCTCGTGGGTACGACTGGATGAGCAAACAGGACCTGTACATAGACTAGCAGTTGCCAGTGCTTCCGTAATCTCCACTTTCCAGTTGGCATTGTGCAGCAGTAAATCACAGAGACCCGCACAGAGTAGACTGCACAGATCCATTTGTCTCGGTAAAAAAAGGAACCACAAGCTTGTGTTTAGGGTTCATCTGTGCTATTTTAATCTTCTTATTGGAAATCATTGCCTGCTGGGAAACTGATTTTATAGGCTGAATGAAGATGGTCCTGTTCTGAAATTATAACACTGGATTAATACAGCAAGGTGACCATGGCAATGCACAGAACAATTCTCCACAGACAGAATAGAGGACTAACCAAAATTGATTTGATTCTGTTATGCCAATCCCAGGGGAAATTATTCTACCTTCTCATTTCATTGTATATGCATCTATTAAAAAAAAAAAAAAAAAAAACTAATCATATATTTTAACTGAAAATACCTTGCCCTGCTATAGTCATTCTAATGAAATCCCTTTGAAAACTTTATAGTCATTCCTGGAACATCAGTTATGGAAGAGTTACTCATATTTGTACCACACTGAAAAAAAGCAAACACTGAAACATTTTTTTGTATTTACTAATTTACCACCTTTCTATGTGCAGTCCATATAGGGAATCCAGATATCATTTTACCTTGTGCATTGGAATTCAGAAGGAGAACACCGTGGGCATTGGAGTCGGGTTCTACACACGTATAGAAAGGGTGAACTCCATAGAGGTTGGCAAGTGGCTGAAACAAAACCAGCACATTATGTATGGCCTGACTTTGCTATTTTTCCATGTTTTTTGTCAGCTAGGTGCATATGCAAAGACAAGGAAATAAATTCATTCAGAATTAGAGACTTGTTTTGAAAGGTTGAGGATTTTTTCATCTACATTGGTGTGAAGTCAAACTGATTAAAAAAAGTTACTTTTTTCTGCCTCACCACAGCGGTACAGTTTAGTCCGTCTGGGTTCAACCTTCCATATTCTGCCAAACCCTCCCAAAAGGCACGGGCAAGAACTGCTTTGCTCATTAAAACAGACTCATCACCACTGACCCCAGTTTGGCCAAACTTCTCATGAGTCTCCCATGGTAGTTCAACTTGTTTGGACGAACAGGGATTGATCCAAGCATTAAATTAAATGCTTTCCTGAACCAGTATTTTGGCACGCACAATACATTTTGCTGAAAACTAACTGCACCATGAGAGAGCTTCTGATGAAAGGTTTCAAATTCCTCTCAAAATGACTCACGGCTTTGTCATTTGATTAAAACTTATGATATCTGCAAGGTGCTCCCTCAGCAAAGCTGTACCTCACCACCTCCTTTTGGTGATACAAGTTAGGGCAAGGTGTTGCATGAAGTGAATTACCGTTGGTGCCTGATCCCTGCTGAACATGCCATAGGTAACAAAGTCCATGCTGTGTTTGAAGGACGTGTGCTCCTGTTCACCAAACCCATACACTGAAGTGGATGGCACAGTAGTCGTGATCTGAAGATACTGGTTCGAGAAAAACAGATCGACCAGGGGACTGTCCCACCTGCAACAAATAGAGGGAGACGTGATCAGGTTTGTTATCTTTGATATACATCATTATATATGGTTATTTATAGTTCCTCTGTGCTTTGGAGAGTAACGACATTAGAAAAGCATTAAATTCTATGCATACCTCCATGCTTAACACACATGAAATTCATCTTGCAACGGCTGCAAATATCTACTTATACAATAAAATACATCAGTATAATTTTGAAAAGAACAACTAAAATAACAGACGACACTATCTATAATCCTTTTACCAAAATAAGTGGTTGCTTATGCTATTTCTATGACAACCAACGGGGCAGGCTAGAAATTGTTATTACACAGTGGGATACAGATTCCTTAATGAGAACAACAGACATTCAGTTGTTATCAGTTTTTACTTTTTAATGTTTTGCTAGATCAGGACCCAAATAGTCTTGCAACCCCTGACTTTATGCAGGCACCTAAAGCAGAGGGATAGCTTCCTTCAGACTCTGCTTGAATGAGATGGTTTTTGTTGTGATGAGTCTCTCCTGCTTCTCTCACCAGCTTAATGCCTTTATTTCTGTTGAATCATCTGCGGACACAGGCTCACATTTTAATTAGGTGTTACATTCTGTTTCCTATCTCTGGTGCTATAATGAGCTGCAAGCTAGATGGGGGAGAACATAGTCAAGCTGTGGAGAAGTGTTTTGCTAATGGTACTGTGTATGCCATGAGTACCACATTTAGATAGCACCCTCTCGAGCCTTGTTTAACCATGAATTTGTTACAGCTAATTAAAATAAATGAGCCAAAGCCATAGAGCATAGAAGTGGAATAACTTGCCTTTTAATGGTCTTTTGTCAACGATTTTGACAAAATTAAATGATTGATCAAATTGACCAATAAATTAGAGCAGTGGCGATTAGAGATGAGCTGCGCTGGTGGGGAGCAGTGCTACCTCCATGAGGGGAGAGCTCCCTGGTGAGCCCTGACTGCCAGTGGCACCCCTGCCTGGGGACAAGTCCCCACTGCTGGGAGGCCATTGCTGCTCCCACCGTCCAGCCTTACGCAGCTCTGCTCTCCCCACGAGGAAGCAAGGACAGGCACTCGCGGGGATGCCCAGAGGCAGATCCAAGGCACCCTCCTGCCTCTCCATGCAAAAAGCAGGCACAATCTATCCCTAAAGTGTCCTAAACAAGTCCTAAGTCCAGAGGGGTGGAAGGCTACATAGACTTTTTAAAAAGTCTGTTTGGCCTTCTTCATAAGCAGGAAAGTAAGAATTTATATTTGTCTTGATTCGGTTGTTTTCCAGCAGCAACCCTCCCTCCCTTCCATCATCTCCTCCACCTACACTCGGTAGGTTATTTTCTTCTAGGAAGGTTAATGCACACAAAATATCCCTGAGAATCGGATCCAGCCCTTGGCAAACAGAGGCCTTTCTGCAAGAGGCCACCACTGTGCTGAAGAGGGGTGGGCTCGGGAGTTATATTCCTGCCCAAAGAAGCGCTGTCACGTAGCTCAGCTCTGTGCCGAGGCAGGCATGGTCACTGCTCTGAGCAGACCACGGGGTTATGCAAAAAAGCAAAGGATGCCGGAGGGGAAATACTTTGGGAAGAGCTTAACTATCTGTCCTAACTCATTGAGCAATCTCCATGATGTCTGATCAGAGAACATGAGTTTTGTGCGTTCATGGTACCCACATTACAGCGCTGACATTTCCTATTGTCAGAGCAATTAGCGTTACCATGGTATTAAAAGTGCTCCTTCTGCTCAGCAAGTTCTCTCCTGGCCTAGCGGGGTCACTGGGGTGGTGCAAACCACAACCCCAGGAACAATGCCTCTGCCCCACCACGTCTTTAAATGACACGGAGAAACTCTCTTATTCCTCATGCATCGCCTCGGGCTACTGTCATGCACTTGACTTCTGCACGGCATTGCCAAAGCAGTGCCCTGGTCAGCATCCCTCCGTCACTTGGCTCCCCAGAGCCTGCTGCTCCCACCAGCGCAGCTCCTGGGCTCTGCTGCCAGCCATCACTCTCCATCAACCTCACCTTCCAGTAGACCTCTGCTTGTCGGAACATCCATGCGCTAAATATAGCATTAACTATGACATTAAAAGACTGGTAGTGACACTCTCTTTTTTTTTTTCTAGGCAGATTTATGTCTTCTCCATCTGAAGGAAAGCCTGGACACCTGGCACCTCTCTCTGTCTCCACTCCCAAGCGGCTGCCCTTGGACCCTTTGCACTCTGCTGCACGCTTTGGTGAGCTGTTGTGTTACTTCATGTGTCTGCTTGTGTTACGCTGGCAAAGAACAGCCATTTAAACGAAAGAAACCCGATGTCTGTTATTCCTTAAACACTTGGGGACAATAAAAGAAAATGTTAAATTTCTCCCACCTCCCCTCCTGCTGGTTTAAAGCAGATAGAAGGAACAAAACAGGAGGGAGCATAAAATGACACCACGTGCCCCAGAATCTGCGTGGTTCTCCTCTGACAGTCCTACAAACCATAACGGTGCTGTGACGGACAGCAAAAAGGATCTATAAAATTTAAAAATGCATCTGAGCACTGTCAAAAATTCACCCCCTACCAGCAGTTAGACATGGCAACGCCTGCGAAGGCGAGAACTCTTTTCTTTGCACAAGAGGTAATAGCTGCACAGGGTTCCCTGCTGAAAGTCCTAACCCTTTAGTGCCTCCGCGGTGGGAGCAGTGCTGCCTGTGGCAGTACAGACTGGCCTCCCCACGCTTCTGTGCGGTCCATCGTCTGCTAACAGTTGCCTGCTACCTGTCTGGGAGGTCTGACCGATAAAACTCGCATTTTCTTCCAAACGCCAGGCTCTGTACTCAAGAGTAAACCTCTCAAGGTTTTAACTTCAGATCAGGAAAGAAAAAAAAAAAAGATTCAGGATGGAAACGGTCTGTGTGAAAATGAATATTCCTGGCCAGCAGGTGAAGCAGCCTCGCATCCAGCAGTCAACCCTCAGGCCACCAGAACAAAATGCAGTGGACCAGGGAAATGGTTTGAAAGCAAGGTGGGTAGGCAGACGGCCAAAACATCCAGTTCCTGGTGAAAGTGTAGTTTATGACTAACTTTTCCACAACATTTGGGAGGGATGACTAAAAGGCAATATAAAATGGTTTTCAGAAGTGCAATCATCAATCCTTTGTAATATGAACTGGACATGACAATTTACCTGGCTGAATGACTTTGCTCTGTTGCAGGTTGTTGGAAACCAATAACGGCAGTGCGGGCAACAGCTCAGAGCACTGACCCACCTGCCCTGAGCAAGCAGCTGGTGGCACTTATAAAGGTGTTCCTAGAGACACTGCAGAACTGGGAGACTTGGGACAGGTATGATACATCGTTAGGACATGCATCGTGCATTACCTGGACATTCAAAAATCATTTTGGATTGGAAGGGGGTTGTTTGTTTTTTTTCTTCTTTGTTTCGATGAATCCAGGAGGAATGAGGTATGAAGACCTGTCCCACTCAGTCACTTGGAGAAAATGTCCTCTCTAACATCTGCTTTTCTTGACCTCCAGACCCATTAGAAACCACAGCCTTGTGAAAGGGAGCACACCATATATTATCTATCTGCAAATACAGGTGGAATCGTCACATGTCTATCAGAAAAGTGAGTCTAAGCCCCCTGGCAGAGCTTGTCTGTGCCGTTTCAGAGGGCACAGGCTGCCCATAAAGCAGTAAAGCACCTTAGGGACTGAGGAGCACCAGCCCTGTTTTCAGATGAACCTCAAATATACTTGGCCCCTGACTCACTTCACTTGAACTGCTGGGGACCATCTGAGGACCCCAGGTCTCTGTGATTTTCCATTGCTGAAAAATGTTTCCAGCATGTGCTGGTTTTGGCTGGGGTGGAGTTAATTTTATTCATAGTAGCTAACTCCTAGTAGTAGGAAGGTATGTTTTGTATTTGTTCTGGAGACAGTGCTGATAACACAGGGATATTTTCATTACTGCTGAGCAGTGGCTTGCACAGAGTCAAGGCCTCTTCTGCCCCTCTCACCACCCCACCAGT
>JANIJG010004458.1:0-13466 GCA_024611175.1 Megaceryle torquata | reverse complement strand
GGGGGGTGGGGCGGGGCGGGGCACAGGTCTCTTGAGGCCCATGGCATGGTCTCCTGTGGAGCAGTGTATCTGCAGTCTGTTCTGGGCCAGAAGAGCAAGAGAGGAGCCATGGAGACCCTGGGTATGCAAGAGGATTTGTGTGAAGGAGGCACATTAGGTGAAGTGTGACTGCAGGGGGCAGCAGGGATCATGCTGAGCTTGGTTGGGTCTTGCAGGTCTAAGCCACATGCTTTGTGGCTGTGGAAACTGGAGTGTTACTTGCCCTGCAACATGGCATACTTGTTCCTCCCTTGTTTCCAGACCCAAGAGACCAGGCCCTCAGGCTATATCTTGCTAGTGGACTGGCAAATGGGTGCTTCTCCTGGCCAATTTCTCTCCTTTGCTCCAAGAGATTTATGAAGGCATTCCCCAGGGCCTCCTGAAGCAGCTGTCAAGGAGCATTTGGGGCCTCCCTGGTGTCTGGGCTTGGCCTTGCTCACCTCTCGGTGTTTTCAGTGTACAGCTGCCTTTAAGAGCCAGTTCTCTGCTTGCTCTTGGCCATGTGTTTCCTGCCATAAGGGAAGTGGTGTGTGTTCCTGACAGGAGACGGTGTGTTTGCCTTTATGTCTGTCCCTGCAAGGACTGCTTTTGCCGCTTGTGTGCCAAAAAGAGGCTGCTTTCTTCTTAGAGGCTATAGGGATGCCAGGGGAAGGGAAGGGTTGCTTTGTCCCCTGGTGTCTTGCAGGGTAGTCTCTCAGGGGACCTGTGTGGCCCTGGGCTTGTATCCAAGGTTTATGCTGAGCTCTTTCCAGCTCTTCTCATGCTACGTTATTGGGCACAGACTCCTCGTGTTTGTACAAGCAACTCCTCTCTGCTACCCTGGCTCTGCTCCATGTGCTGGCAACAGGCAGGGGGCATGTTTTAGCATGGGGGTGCAACTTACGGAGCCTGGCTTGGGCTTATGGGCAGATGTTGACCACATCCAAGGGCTGGTCTGAGTTGTCACAATCTCTCCTTCCCCAGGATGCACTGAAACCAGCATTCACTGTCACCAACCTGCCGGGGACAACGTCCACCATCCAGACAGCCCCCACCACCTCGACCTCCATGCAGGTCAGCAGTGGCCCGTCATTCCCTATCACTAATTACCTGGCGCCAGTGTCTGCCAGCATCAGCCCCAATGCCGTCACCAGTGCCAACGGGACAGTGCTGAAGACTACTGGAGCCAGTGCAGTGACGTCTGGGGGCCTCATGCCAATACCCACCGGCTTCACCCTCATGTCAGGTCAGTGCATTTAGCGGCTGAGGACTGCATCCATCCATCTCTGCACCTGGAGTGTGTTGCTGTTCTCTCCAGAGGAGAGGAAACCTAGTAGCAGAAGGAAGCAGAGTTGTTGCTGCAGTAGGGTGAACTTGGCTGGGATTCCTTGCTCAAGCCCAGCCAGGCCAGTGGCTGGAGAAGGGTCATGTAGTCACTGTTTCCTTAGAGTGCTGCTAGCTGGCTCTGCTGCTGGGAAGGGCGTGGTGGCAGGGAGCTGAGCTGGGACCCCAGGGCAGCACCAAGAAGCCTGGAGGGAATGAAAAGAGCTGGTGGTGACAAAGCCTTTCTTTCTCCCCCCTTTTGGCAGGTGCTTCCCTTTCTCCGGGGACCCCTACCATTCCTCTCACTCAGTTACAGCCGCACTCCCTGGCTCTTTCTAGCCAGCAGGGCCAGGTGGTCACTGGTACGGCTGGACAGCTGCAGCAGGCACAACAGACAGTCTTCCGCTTCCCTGCCAGAGCTGGAGGGCAGATCGTGTCGCTGACAGGTCAGCACTCGCTTCTCCTCCGCTTGCTTGAGGTGGGGGGGTGGAGGTGTCTGTGGAGGTCCTGGTCCTGGCCAGAGAGCTGACCTCCAACTGAGGTGGGAGCACGGAGGAGGCAGAGCACAGGGCACCCTGTCTGCGACTGTGGAGGAGAGCTGAGAAGGCAGGGCAGAGAATGCTTGGCATAGGCAGGAGCAGCATCCTGGGGGATACAGACCAAGGGAAGCAATGGGTTGTCTCCTGCTCGTTTGCCCTGTGCCTAGCAAATGCAGATGAGACAGGTCCCTGGTGCAGCTGTGCTGAGGCTGAACTGTGCTGCTAGGAAGGCTGATGAAAGGGGATTGTAGGAGCTCAGATGCCCAATGGATGTCTTTTGAGTGTTTTGAGTGCTGTCATTTGGCTGAGTAGCTGCCTTTTTTTTTTTTTTTTTTTTTTTTTTTTTTTTTAAATTTGGATCTGCAGTCGGTCACTGAGCCACAGTGCAGAGAATAGGTTAGGAGAGACCCACACTAGAGGTGCTGCTGTGCTGTCTTGTATGTATTGTCCTTTGTAGGAATTTATTGTTACACTGAGTCAGGGCTTCAGGTGTTGTACTGGGGCTGGACATGCTTCTGGATGGAGTTTCAGAGTAGGACTAGACTCTCCTTTGTGGGGGCAGCTATCATTGAGGAGCACTGAATGAGACAATATCTCTTGTCCTACCTCTTTGTGGTCATGTTGATGACTCTGAATAGCCTGTTCCCATGGGCCTTGGCAAATAGCATGGTCCCATGCAAGGGAAGTGGATTTCCCTTGTGATCTGGAGGAGCTAAGAAAATAATGGACGTGTCTCTCTGGTGTGGTGCGTGTGGAGATGCCCAGACTGAGCAAGGTGGCCAGTGATTCCTGCTCTCTGGCATCCCTTGCTCGTCTCTCTGGAGACAGAACTTGAGCCTGAAGAGAGCGTTCTGTGCTGAGCTTCATCTCTGGAGACAAAGAGCTTTGCAGTGAGTGGGCTGGGCTGGGCTGGAGGCTGTGTAGTCTTGCCCCTGCAGTTCTGAGATGCATACCTTGTGGTGCAGTGGTCTCTAATCCCTGTGCAGAGCACTGTGATGTCCTTGAGATCACAAGCTGGGTGAGATAGCTGTTCCCTGAGTGCCCTATGGAAGATGGAGATAGGCTCCAAAGTGTGAAACCAGTGGGGCCCAGCTGGCTTGACTATTTGGGCTCTCGCAGTTCTACTTGGTGCTATGAGATGATTCTTGCAGGGCTGGCTCAGCATGGGCAGTGCTGGGGTCATGTGCTGTGCCCTCTCCTCCCAACATCATCTGTGCTGTGTCTTGGTGGAGCCAGGAATGGTGAGGAGGACCCCTGAACTGTGCCTGGGAGCTGTACAGGAGCTGCTGTGGCCTTTCCTTTTCTTTCTGGAGCCCTGTAGGCCAGCTAACCTTTCCTTGGCCCCTGTGTGCCAGGAAAGAGCAGGTTTTGGGGCAGGGCCTAGTTTCTGCCCCATGCTGCTTTTGACTAGCCTTCCGCAGTGCAGAGCTGAGCTGCGTGCTGCAGAGAAGGACTGGGGAGCTTTCATGTGGCCCAGAGTGCCTGTATCTCTGCAGAGCCACAGGCTCATGGGCTCCTCTCTCTCTCTCTCTCTGTAGGTGGTACCATGGCTCAGCAGGTCCCAGTCCAGGCGATCCAGGTGCACCAGGCCCCACAGCAAACGTCTCCCTCTAGTGACAGCAGCACTGACCTTACCCAGACCTCTTCCAGTGGAACAGGTAATTGGATCATTATGGTAAACGTGTTCTGTCTTCCTTCCTAACCACTGATAATAACAACCCACACCAATAGACCTCATACCTTCTCCCCATCTGGGATTCTTCAGGCCAACTCCATGCCAGCCTTTCTGACTGTTCTCAGGTGTATTTATCTCTGTTGCCAGCCCCTGTGCTATGCTGTATCTAGGTGAATGCTTCTGTGCTTAGGGCACTTTTCTAAGGAATTTCAGAGCTTCTCCAGATACATCATCTGCTCTTACTTGCAGCATGAAGCTGTGAGCAGGTTGCCCAGTTCTCAGCTGGTTTCTTGGTGAGCCAGTGTTGCCCCTACAACAAGGCTCACATCTACTTGCAATTTTTTGCTGTATATGCAGAGGACGTCTTGGTTGTCAGCAAAATCTGAGTTTAGGTGCCTGGATGCAGGCTGAATGCAGTTCAACAGTTTTAATAAAGCTTCATTAGGAAACTTGTCTCTCAAGTTGAATTCAGTCCTGTGGTATTACTCTACCATGCTTTTCTACCCTCTCATACTCATTCATGAGCAAAGAGGTCTGAGCTCTCCTTCCTGTTCCTTGGGGCTTTTCCCTTGCTGCTTCAGAACAGCATACGAAGGGTAGTTGACATAGGGGTGCTGAGCAGGCATGGGAGTGTGTCAGACTCCTTTTGTGTGGCTCACATGTAGTCTGTACTGGTGCCAGTGACCCTCCCTGCGACCATCATGACATCGTCTGTGCCAACCACTGTGGGTGGCCACATGATGTACCCCAGCCCACATGCGGTGATGTACGCACCCACATCTGGCCTTGCGGACGGTGGACTTGCAGTCCTCAACGCTTTCTCACAGGCGCCCTCAGCGATGCAGGTGTCACACAGCCAGGTCCAGGATCAAGGTAAGACAGCTGTCTGGGTCAGTGTTCCTTTAAGTGCTCTGACACACTTTTTTTTTTCCTTGTCTTGCATGTATTTACACTGAATATTAATTTCAAATAATTTTCTTCGAAGTGGTCCTAGGGGCTGTACAAATGCCTGGCAAGGGCGATGCTTGATGTATACTGCTAGATGCTGCCATTCTCCTACACAAAGGGTTGCTTGAGCCATTTGCTGGGGCAAAAGGGTGAGGGTTGTTGGGTTGGGGTGGCATAGGGGGCAGTCAGTGGAGGGTGCTAAGGAGACTCTGGAGAGGATGCGTGGTTGCATGAGGGGGAAAAGCAGCATGAAGTCATTCAGCCAAGACTTGGATTGAGGGCTTGTCCCTGCCTCTTCCAGCATTTGGAAAACTAGCACACATGGCAAGCACCTGGGATGTCCCCATGCATGCAAATGGGCACTTTCATCCTTGTGAAGCATGATGGAGCTCTGAGAAAGGACCCACAGGGGAGCATGGGTTTAAGGGACAGTGTCATTTGTGCTTTCTCTCTGTGGCAGGTGGTGTCCCCCAGGTGTTCCTGACAGCCCCATCAGGCACTGTTCAGATCCCAGTCTCAGCTGTCCAGCTTCACCAGGTAGGCACAGAGTGGTACTTGCAGATGTTCAGGGGGCATCCTTGCTCTGCCCCTCCCTGCACATCCTCTGTGGGTCTGGGCAGACCTAGGCCCTTGGGTAGGGCTAGCCCTCAGGTCTGGGAAATTTGTCAGTGCCATCCACACGTGTGTGAGGAAGTCTTGCCCTCCTTGGACAGGTGCCCAGAAAGAACAGTGCCACCCTGGCTGCTGTCACACATGGTCTCAGGGCATGCTATCCCCCAGTTCTTCCTCCTCCCTTTTCTCTCTAGATGGCTGTCATCGGGCAGCAGAGCAGCAGTGGCAGCAGCCTGACAGAGCTGCAGGTCGTCAACTTGGACACCTCACACAGCGCCAAGAGTGACTGAGAGGCCTCTGCTGCTGGCCTTGTGCTGTCCCTGGCATGTCATGCCAGTGCTGGCAGCAATTCATTCTCGTACAGACTGCACCAGTTATTTATTGTTGCCTTTTCACGTTTCCTTCATCCACACATGCACACACGCACACACACACACACACCCACACACACACAGGCACGTGCATGGGGCTGCAGGACCCACCTGGGGTGGAGCTGTGCTGAGGCCATGCAGGGCTCGGGGGTGTTTGGATGCTGCGATAGCTGTGCTTGTCTCATGCCAGCCAAAGAAACTTGTCTCTTGAGGGGAGGATTGCTCTGTGCTGTAAATAAATGCTGTGGGCCATACCCAGCTGGTGGCTCTGGCTCCTTCTGGGTGCTCTGAGCCACCTTGCCCTTGAGCATTTACTGTGTGGGGCTCAGCTCAGACCCAGAGCCATCCTGTGGGTGCAGCTCGGAGCAGAGTGGGTCGAGGCTGTGCTGCTGGCCTCAGCAATGTGCCTTTGTGGGAGTGACAGGTCTTGGCCGCAGCAACTCACTCTGGGCTCTGGATGGGGGAGAGCGGCCAGCTTGCATGCACATCCCTGGTTGGGCCTGCGTGCCCCTCCCGCTGGAGGGCAGGGAGCAGCCTGTGGCACGTTACCCCGTCCTCCTTGTATGCACTACAGTGAGCCCCCTGCCCCAGTGCCTCCTCACTATGCTGCCAGGCAGGTTTGTAGCCTGACCGGCTCTGGCCCAGCAGCTGCCCTTGGACAGCTGAGGTGGTTGGTGGATGCCCAGGAGCACAACGATGGCCCTGGAAAGCTCCTGGGTGGCTCTGTGGCTGGACCAGCCTCCACACTCTCCTCTCAGCCCTCACAGTGCTTGCGGACTCTGTACACCCAGGGGAACATGGCCGGGTCTTTCCAATGTGCCCCTGCAGCTCCGGCCAGTGCTTTCTAAATTTCTGTCTGGTGCAAGGTGGAAAAACAACTCAAGTGTCAAAGGGAAGAGCCCATGGAGCACTGAGCTGCTGGGCTGGTGGCTGGCTCTTCCTCTAGTCACCAGGGGGACCTGCAGGCCATCCTGGACTGTGGAGGAGCAGCTGTGATGCCTGTACAGGCTCAGCAAGGCCAGGGCAGAAGGGCTGGAACATGCTTGGTCCTGCATGGGAGTTGCTGTGAATGGCTCTGCTACCTAGCCCTGTCCCTGGAGGGAGAGTGAGCAAGTGAGAGAAGTTGCTGAATCCTTAGGGGAAGAAGCAGCTACTGTAACTTTTTTTTTTAAGTTAAAGACAAAAGAAGCCTTGGAGAAAAAAAGAAAAAAAAAAAAAAAGAAAAAAAAAAAAGAAAAAAGGAAAAAAAAAGAAAAAAAAAAGAAAATGACTTTATTTTTCTAAGTGTTAAACTCAGTATTTATGTAATTCTTTAAGGAATAAAAGTTTGGCTCCTGTACAGTTTTCATGGGGTTTGTACCAGGGGGATGGGAGAGGGGTGGGTGGGCATGGAGGCAGGAAAGGGGCCTTGCTTTTGAGTTTGTATTGTAACCTTGGACATGTTCCCTCAGCATTAGCGTTTAAGCTGTGTTCTCTACCCACCAGCATGTGCCAGGGATCAAGCTGAACTGAGTGGGATGGGATACGTTTTCCCACTTACCTGTCTTGAGGACTCCATACCCATTATTTGGGGCTTAATGGGCAGAAAGCAAGGGAAGCAGTTGGCTGGACTCTAGAAGCAGGAAATCAGTATCTCGGGAGCAAGGGGCTTGCAGTGTGCCTAGGAGCAAGAAATGGATTGGGTTTTATGATGGCCACCTTGTTCACCTCTGGTCCTGGGACCTGTGGCTGTTCTGTCACTGCTCGTTGTAGAGAGTAGTGCTGCCTCTGACTGCCTAAGTGATATGGGCATCCCAACTTGGCCCTGGGTGGTGAGTTGCCAGTGGTGGCTGATCCCTGCTAAGTATGCAGGTAGCATCTCCTGAACTAGCTGATAATGTGGGCTGTAGTTCCCATTCTACAGCTGTTCTTTAGTTCACAGATGTGGACAAGTCCCTTCCAAGTTCCCTGTGCAAAGAGCTCCCAGAACGTTGGTTGTTTTTTTAGCCTTCAGTCTGTTATGCAGCCTGGGAAGGGCCTCTGTGGAGTAGGGTGGCCCATCTGTTGAGACTGACGTTGCATGCTGCCTCCTGTTAGTATCCTTGCTCTAAGAGTGATGCGTACCCGCATCTTGGAGCATGTGGGAGTGCTGCGCCGTGCCCCAGGGCTAGGTGTATGAAAGCTGCTCCGTGTGCTTTGAAACAAAGGCTGGGTACCTGATTCATCCAGGGAGACAGATGGGGTTGGGGTTTGTGTTGTCCTTTGATGCAGCACACTGCTGTGGCTTGGCTTTGCTCTGCTTTACTTGTGCAAGCACTGTGGAGCAGAGTTGTTGGACCAGGATGGCAGGAGTGCCCCTGCTCCTAGAGGGTGTCTGACTGCATCCCCTCCCTAGCTCCCCAAAGGCAACTGCTGGTTAAACGCTAATGGTGTACTTTATTTAAGTGCAGACTTGTAAGAACACTTGTGTATCAGGGATGAAATGGCATTTATTGTGTGGTGACATTTTTAGTTCATTTTACTGGTTTGAGGGTTGTGTGCGTGTGTGCGTGTGTGTATGCATAAGTGTGTGTGGGATTATTTTTTTTTTTTTCCCTCCAGTTTCCAGGGTTGTGTTTCTGGAAGGATGTGGAAGTAATCACAGTACTATGTACAGAGCTTTCTTTTGTATTAAAAAAAAAAAAAAATTACTCTTTCAATAAATGTTATCATTTTGTGCACAGATTTGGGATCTTGGCCGTGCTTTGTGGGAGGGGCTGACATACCTTAGAGCCGGTGAATGGGGATCAGAGTCAGATTCCTGCACCAGTTTATGCACTGCAGCAAGTGGGAGGCTGTCTGGGCGTGATGTGGCAATGATGGGCTCTTTGCAAAAGTCTCCCATCCCCATCGACCCCTTCACAAGTGGGACCTGACCAGCTGGACTTCTACTCTTGGAATCTTACAGCCAGTGCATAGGCCACTATTGATAAACTACCACAAACCAAGAGAGGACAGAGATGTCTTTTTATAGTGACAGAGGTATTTCCAGAACAGACAAAAAAATTTGTGTGGAGATACTGCTGTTAAGGTAGTCTTTACCTAATATGGGACTCAACAGGTAAGTGATGCTGGCCAAGGCCCTGTCACATGGGAGATGTCATGCATCTGGCATCTCAGTGCATCCAGATGTGGTGGTTGAAGAAAGAACAAATGGGGATCTAAATTAAACCAGTTGAAAGGCTGCAGGCAGAACAGCTTCCTCTGACAGTGACAGTCCTCTGATCCTTGTCTCAAATCAAAATGGGTTTGTTTCCCCCCCCCCACTTCCAAATCTGTTAGACATCTGATGTCTTTAAGGATGGAGCTTAACTGTTGTCTTTAGGAGGCTCAACACCGAGACTTAAATTCCCTGCAGATAATTGCTATGAGAAGGTAAGGCAATACTCAAAATCTAAACTGGAGAGGCATTCAGGTCAGGTCAGAGGCAGATGCCTGTAGGCACCTAGAAGCCAGGTTGAGGGCACATGGGAACTTAGTCAAGTACCTGAAGGTGGGAAAGAAAGCAAAAGGAGAAGGGTTTGTTAACAATCATCAGTGCTGCTGGGTCAACAGCATGCCAGCTAAAACTGCAGTTCCTAGGCTCTATATAACATCAGGTCCTGGAGCAGATACGAGTATAGTGTAGGGAAAGGTTAGGAGTGACAGAAGTCTGTGTGGTGGGGGATTGTGCTATTCCTTACAGTGCAATTTGGAGAAAATATATCTTGGTGTAGCAAGAAAGAAGATGGTACAGGAAGTGCTTTGGAGCAAAACACAGCTGAAATGGCTCTTTGCCCATCAAGAGGGGAGGTGCTTCACATTTACAGGTTATACCACAGCCAGCCCCATGTTCAGCGTGCCTACACAGAGATGTCTTGTTCAGCACCACCCAATCCATCGTGACACAAGTAACCCCATGTTACTTGTGTACAGGACTCTGTGTGTGACATATGAACATAGAAACATGAAGCAAGATAGCACAGAGATAGTATTTCTTTTTAGCATAAATGACTGACTAAGCATGGTATCAAGACCACCAGAGCCAAGACATAGCAGGGTGTATGAATACCACAGAAAACTTGTCAGCATCACAAGCAAGATGTCTGTGTCCTATCTGACCACTGTCATTTATTGTTGGTGACAATATGGAATGTTGTTGGCCAATGTTACCAGCCAGGCTGCATTTCCCCCTGCAGAGCATCATCACCACCTTGTGTTTGTGGCATTAAACACAGCAGTGTTGCAGTGCAGTACATGCACAGAATAAGAGCTGGCAAGAACAGAAGAAAATAGTGATTTTTTTATTTGGTATCAGCTCTTATGTAGTTGTGTGGCATTTAGGTAATTATTTTGCCCTTCATTAGTGCAAATATACTGTGTTTACAGGAGATTAAGGGACTTGTAAAGGCAGAGCATCATGTAACTAAATACCAGTTTGATCCTCTAAATTTTAATGGTGCCTTGGGAGTTAATGGGGAAGTAGAATGATGTGTTAATGGAAAATAAAGTTCAAGAGTATCCGTGGGATTCTGGAAAGAACATCAATAGCATCAACAGTGGTTACGTGTACTAATAGAGAAATCAAAAGGCTGGCTTGGAAACAGAAACATTTACAGTCCACAATTGGGTGCCATAGCTTTAGAGGATTGTCCCCACAGACTGATGCAGTGCTGCACTGATTTATCCAGCCTATAGTTAATTACAATTATATTGTTTGCATTAATTGCAGATTGCTATTGTAAAACATGAAAAAATATATCTCATCAGTTGCCTTAGTACCAAGGGAAGAAATGAGGTTGAGCACTTAAATGAAGTTGCTCCAGGACCAAAGAGCAGACTTTCATCTGTTTACCCTTTAATACTTATTTAAAACAAATTTTATCAGACTGATAGAAACCTGCACCTACTGGATTGTAGCTAGCTGCTCTGAGGTGTGCCAAGGAAGGGATATATGGGTAAAGGGTAAGAACTGAGATGTTATGGTAAAGGCATTACAGATCAGCGTAACAGCAAAGCAGGAAAGGGACTAGAAACAGGTCAAACTTGTGTGCAACTGGCTCCAATTGCCTCTCTAGCAACACGTGAGAACAGGGCAACCTTACAATCCCAAGCCTGCTCGAAGTAGGCACGCTTCTCACTGAAGCAAGTCAAGCAAGGTGGATGGAGGGCAGGGTGCGGGACTGAAACTACCCGGGAATCCCAGGCGTGAAGAAGTTGCTGCACTGTAAGTTTTGGTTAAATATGGGAATCAGAAGATACTCTTGATTTTTCCTATTTTCCCATCCCTCGCACCCACCGTCCCGTGTGTGGGCGGAGCAACAAGGCAGTAGCCCGGGCGTGGGCCGCCACAGTCCCCCCGCACTCCGGCCCCGTCAGGCCGCCCCCATGAAGGCGCAGGCCGCTGGACGGCTCCCCTCGGCGGTCGGTTCGGTGCCGCGGAGCCCTAGCGTAACGCTCAGGCCCACGGAACGGCGGGAAGCGCCGAACAGCTCCGCCCCCACCGCCAGCTCTCGTAGCCCTCGCTGCCACCCGTAGTGGGCGTGGCCTGCACGCCTGTTCCTGCCGGGGACTCGTCAGGGAGGAGCTGTGGAGGCGTTGGTACGTGTGGGTCACAGGCTCGCGGTGTGGTGGGGGTTGGAAGGGATCGCTGGAGAGTATCTCGGATGACCCGTCCCTGCTAAAGCGGGTCGCCAGACCAGGGTCGCCGCTCTTCTTCCTGTCCCCTGCCCTGGCCGCGGTGGCGGCAGAGGGCGCGGGTGGGCCGGTGCCGCGTCGCGCCACCTTTGGCGGAGGTACCGAGTCTCGGCTGCCTCGTCGCCCGGGGCTCTTAGCGGTGAGGGAGAAGAAGCGAAGCGGCGCTGGTGGGGACAGGACCCCCTGAGGAGGCGCCTTCTTTTTCCCCGTGTCGGGGCAGAACTGGGGGATGAGCTACCCCACCGTGCACCCGCCCCGGGCCCTGCTGTCCCCTTCCCCGCTGCGGCAGCACCGCGGCTCCGTGGGCGGGGGCGACGGGGCAGCGGTGAGCGAAGAGGCCGGGAGGTGGAGCAGTGCGTGCTGAGGTGACTGAAACGGCCCGGAAGAAACTCTGCCTTTTCCGCGGTGGCGATCGCCGAGGCGAGTCGTTATTAGCGGCCGTGCGTGTTTCCTTGTGCAAGGCGGGCCTCCGAGCCGCCGGCCCGGGGCTGAGAGGGGGTTGCGCTGCCTCCCTGTGCTCAGGGCTGCGCTTCCCAGCCGGGTGTCCTGGAGCTCTGTGGGCTCGGCACGGTAGCTGGCGTATTCATTTGCCGCAGTTCTGAAACTTACCGTAGTGCGCGTATTTAAGCAGTCTAACAATTCAGCTGTGAGATCTCATAGGCTCTAGTGTGCCTACTTGTTGCAGCTATTTCAGGTGCTCTGAATCCAAATTCTTCCCTACCTAGCTACAAATCCTTTGTGGGCCTATCTGATAGCACTATAAAGAAATTTTTTTGTGCTAAATGCCATGATGTGGGGAGAGGATGAAGTTATGAAACAAAATAATGCTTCACAGAGACTTTTGTTTTACTATGATTCTTATTTTATTTTACTATGATTTTTATTTTGTGTGAGCTTCATGGAGTAGGGTTTTTGGGTTTTTTTGTTCACTGTATTACAAGTACAGTTAGGGAAAACAATTGTTTGACTTACAGTGCAGCATCTAAGCACTGTTGCAAAGCACATTAGATTAATTTGGTTCTTTTATTACACAGCGACTGCAAGAAGATTCCCAGGTAGCTTGCTGCAAACTCCAATGAAGGCACAGTTGAAGGTAAGTATGGATTCCTTGAGAGTTCAGGCTGCTTCTCTCAGCACCTGGGAAACATCTTTAATGTGCCTATTGTTATGTTTCATGGTCAGGGTCTTCTTTGGTTGTACATGGATTGAGTTTCCTATGTATGTGAAATCCTTTTTTAAGAATGACTTGTTTTGCCTTCAGCTAACAGCATGTTCACCGTGTCTCTTGCTAGTATGCCTGAGAGACAAGAAGAGGGCCTGTTCATGTGTTTCCACTACCACCTGCCCAAACTCCTCTGAGAACCTTATCATCAGATTCTGATCTGTAGTAATGAAGTTGGTCCATTGCATGTGGTATTGTCTGCAGTTGGCCAGCTGATTACTGGCACTCAGTCTTAAGACTGCAAATTATTTCATGCTCCTCTGAATAGATGAAAGCAGAAAAGTGTCATGGCTTCTTTGTAGTCCTAAGATGTGCAGAACAATCAGGCAGCAGAGAGTAGCAATCTTTTCTTTGAATTTGCCCATTGACTAAACATTGTAAAGGTAAAGAACATCTGAGAGGAGAACAAGGAAGAAATACAGTGTCTTTTAGATAGTGACCTCAATTGATGTCTATGAACTTGATCTGGGAAATTGCTGATTGTCTTCTTCAAAGCCTGATGATTCAAGTCAGCTCCAGCTACACAATGAGAGCGCCCCGAGCTCTAGCTAAACTTGCAGTCTAAACAGATATAAATGGCAAATAACAAGAGGGAAGACAGAAGTGCAAAAGTAGCAACTTGTGTAGGGTCATATTGTGGACAGTAGCAGAGGTGAGAATGGGACCCAAGTCCCCTGTTGTTATTTTCTGTCTTATAAGAGAATCCCAATAGGCCCGTTTTACCTTGGGTCTTTTGAGGAGAACCTCGTTCTGTGTGTGCTAGTAATCATGGGTTTGTATATGAAACACTAGCTCATTTTCTTGGATGGCAGGTGTGAGCTTCTGCAAAATGTTTCTTTATTCAGAGCTTTATCCTGGATACAGGATCTTGGGATCAAAAGCTGCACCTCAGCCACTTCTACTGTCAAGCAACAGAGGTGCTTGCTCATACTTGCCCTGGCATGCAGCTCGGAAATAAAAACTTACCTCTGCTTCTGCTCTGTCTCTGCAGGCACCGCTGCTGTCATGGTGAAGGAGAGGCATAATGGTAACCTGTGTGTGCACCTGGGACCCAAACTTCAGGC